>MUZC01000285.1:211918-246270 GCA_002072015.1 Radix auricularia | reverse complement strand
CCCCCCCCCCCTCTGGAGCGTGACATACTTTATGGATGGCCTCTTATAAGTTTATTTCATATTTTCAGGGTTTGTTCTGTGTTCATATTGAAACAATCCTGAGTATGCATTTCTAATTATCTTAATTATTTTGTATTTTAATAAAAATTTTGTAACTTTACCCCCTTAAATTTTCACATTTTTTCAACTTTGTTCACTGAAATTTTTTTATTTTAAAACCTAATGGAGATTTCTAAAGTCTAATACTCATAAATATTGATAAGGTGTATATCTAGCTAAAAATTCATTTTCAATCATTCTGCTTATTAGTTTTCTTCAAATATCTTTTTAAATTTTTTTATTTTTTATGCCCTCTTTTTTTCCTCCCTATCCTTGTTTATGAAAAATATTTTTTTCACAATTGTTTTGGTCACTTACTTTACTAGCTATATGGAACTAAATAAACACATGCAAATGTAAATGTTTTGGTATTCTAGTTTTTTTCCTTAATAAGGTGTCATATCCCCCCTTGAAAATTTACTATTATTTTGTGTTACGCCTTAGCCTTAAACTTAAGCTTAACTTCAGTCCCATTTTAAATCATATTAATTTTATCATCAGTGATCAATTTTGAACAGATAATTCAGATATGTAAAGTAAAAAGCCCAGACCTATTCTTATTCTTTTACTTATTACTTGTAAAAGTTTACTCTCATCTAGATTCTAGCGCTTACTTAAGGCACTTAAGACGCTCCTTCTATACAGAAGATAATTGCGTCCTACACTTATCTATGGTTTGTGTTTAGTCCTGCATTCTTATTAGAGTTTTAAATGATGATAAAGTGTTGGCAACCCATTCCACACCCCAATTCTAGTCGGGAAGAAAGAAAACTTGTATGTGATTTTTCCTGCATACAGAATAAGAAAGAGGGTTTTATCCTTATGTCTATCTGAGGGTTGTATTAAGTTATTTCTGTGTTGTATTTCTAAATAAGAATTAATTGCTTTATGTATAATAAATACTTTACTTGTGGTTCTTCTATCGTCTAGTGTTTCAAGCTTTAATGATTTAACTAATGGTGTTATTCTTGTCAGTTTTGCATATTTTCCAGTAATGAATCTGGCAGCTCTTTTTTGAATTTTTTCTAGTTTATCAGTGTTTTCTTTGGTGGATGGGTGCCATACAGAAGATGCATATTTTAGTATAGGTCTCACCAAGGTGATGTAGCATTTTAGTTTTATATCTTTATTACATTTGTAAAATATTTCTTTTTATAAAACCTAAGGTTTTGTTTGATTTTTAAATAACTTCATTGACATGGGGATTCCATAATAGTTTCTCATTTATTATGAAGGTCTATGGGAGCAGGTGAAGTAGCATTCACAAGTTTCATTGACCACTAACAAGCAGGGGATTGTGTGGTTAGCAGAATACCCCGGGGGCCTTGCCACTACCACGGCTCGAACTCACGACTTGGGTTCTTGCAGCTGTTCGGTAGTCCAGCGCTCTAGCACTTAGACCACCGCGCCCCTCATTTATTATGACTCGCAAGTATTTTGCGTATTTAGTTTGGATTAGTTCTTTTCCATTAATTAAATATTTTGAATTTGTTTCTTTTTTCTTTGTTACTCTTAGCAGTTGACACTTTTCTGGTTGGAAAGACATATTCCAGTTAGTTTCCCAATTTATTTTTCCAGCTAAGTCCTTTTGTAAAATTTTGCTATCTTGTTCTGATGTCATTGTTCTAAAGATTATACAATCATCGGTAAATAGCCTAACTTTTGTTCTTGTTAAGATGTTGTTGGGTAAATCATTTATATAATTTAAAAAAGTAAGGGTTCTCCTGAGTTAACCTTTATTGGTTAAGTACTTTTCAATTGATAAATCCATTCCACCTAAGAAATTTTGTATGCTTATATTAACTTTGTAAGTTTGAAATATACTTGATTTATTATTATAATTTAATGATTAACATTCATTGCTTCTTTTAGTGTCTCATTAACCTGCATACAAAAAAACAATGACAAAGCATATTTATGTTTCATGCCATGGTCTAGTGTATTTTTTTAAAATTTGAGATTCCATTTTAATATAAAATTTACAATTTCTAAGTGAACCAGGTGTAAAAAGATGTTAGTGTTAAATCCATTAAAATGAAATATTTTCATCTAAATATGAAATTTTAATTATTTTATAATCATTATCGTTAGGCAATAATGTTTTCTAGCATGTTGTAATTTAGGTTCATAGAGAAAGGTTTCTCTATATTTCAGACACAGTATAAAGATAATATAAATTAAAAGTTAATTTTGCAGTCCAATGACATCTGTTCTATTAGTACCGTATATTCTCGCATATAAGCCTACATCTCTTTTGTATAGAAGGAGCGTCTGTAATAGATGAGATAAATTGCATTTAAGCTGACTCCTAAAACTGCTTTAAAATGGCCAGTTGTTAAAAAAAAAACTGCATATTAGCCGACCACACAATTGTCAAATTTTACTCCACATTTTTAGTTCATAGAAATTTGTTACTGTAAAGATGTAAAATACTTACTTTTATCTTACATACCAGTTTGTTAATCTTTTGAAATAACCACAAAACAACATGTTCTGCTCTTTCCAAATTGTTTGCCTTAATATCTGAACCTCAGCTCATAAGTTGTTCACAACTGATGATTAATGAAGTATACATTTAGAAAAAATTATAAATTTTAGTTTCTGTCCATTTTGTTTTATGTGCATATAAGCCAACCTCCTGATTTTAGTATTGTATTTTATAGTTGTAAATTCTGCTTATATGCAAGAATATATGGCAAATGTAATTATTAAATTTTTTATCTTATTTACATTATGAAATCGTAACAGTCTAAAGTGATATGCTATCATATCCATGCCCATTTTACTCATTAATGTCTTTCCCTTGCTCTCCTCACAAAAACCAAGAGACCTAACTAGCGTGTTGCTCAGGATTCGTACATAACATAGTTTTCACACAAAATCATAAATGGACAAAAATACTAAATTATTACTTGTGGTATAAGTTATGGTTGTAGTGAAAGATCTTTTATTGCAGCTTAAGTAATATCCTTTAAATCACCAAATTAACACTTGTAATAAAAATTTTCCTGAAATTTTTATCTGTCCAAAAAATATTTTGTTTATATGATTTTTTAATATTTTTTAAAAGTATCCCTAACTTTTTTCTATTTATTATTATTTCACTCACTTATTTTTCTATTAAATTATTTTGGTTTGTCAGAGTTTGACAGCTGATCTCAACTGTTTACTGTTTGTGGTTGTTACAAGTAATGAAGATTAAAGAACATATTTTTTACAAATAAAAGTGTTACAACTAGAAAGTTTTCGTTGCTGAAATTTAGTGAATTTTATATGCCAGGTGGCCAGACCTATTGTAACTGAGAGCCATTTTAAAAAACAAAGTTAAGAGCCACATTGAAGCACTATGGGTTACAACCTCACTCTCAATCAAAAATTGCTTTTACGCTTCTTTTTTTAAAATGTTTAAATTCAAATTTAATTATATAACATTTGTATTTATTTTAATCTAAACCATATATTTGAATTACAGTTAAACAATTAAATATTTAAATATGTAAAATGTATGAATAAAAACATTGAATATTGACTCAAAAATCCATCACAGATTATGACTTGTGATTCGTGTGAATCATCGCCAAACCCTGATCTTCCTGTTAATCTAACAGCTCCATTTCAGCAGCAGAAAGTGCCATTACAATGTTCAATGGAAATTAGAAACCATCTTTGATTACATCAGTCATTAATGGATTTATGAGAAAAGAGGAACCAGATTTTAGTTGGCACGAGTCATTAAACCTGGCTTTGAAATCTTACAGTAATCCCTGTAACTTATCTTTCATAAATTTTCGTGAGCTGCAATGTGAACACAGAATAGCTGCATGCAGCTTATGAGTTGCAGTTTGGCCACCATTATTATATGCATTTAAATGTAACATACTACTGTTAAAAACTAAAAGGAAAAAGAAAGAAAACCTAAGAAATTATCAAATTATGTGGGACTTAGTGTTGAAGCAAAATTTGGATAAGAAATTGTTCAAATGGTTTATGTTGTGTGGAGCAATGGTCTTAAGTCTTTCACTAATTTATTTTAAATTTATCTTTTTTTTTTCTTGTATTCATAAAAATGAATTTGATGTTGACTTTAATTCAACGTTCAACTTCCCATTAGTAAAATAGTTGAAATTTCAAAAATGCCTTTAGGCCATTTCCCCTATTTGAACTGTCCACAATTTTTTCAAAGAATGTTAGAAATCCATCCTTGCAACTAGTATTAGGATTTGTTTTTAAAAAATTGTTTGAATCACTTCAAAAGAAACACAATTTATATACACCTAATTCTGTTGCAGTCTTTATAACTATTTTTTTTTTAATTAAAAAGGACATTGCTTAAAATCACAATGACCCTTAATTAGTGGACAGTAATAAGAACAACATTGCAGTCAAAATAATATTTAAGTGATTTATTTTATAAGAAATATTTTTAGCAATATGCCTAAATAAGTCTTTGTTTCAATCATATTTTTGAAGGCAAAAGAATGTACTTATATCTTGTCAGATGATACTTTTTTCTCCATGAAATGTCAGTTTCAGAATTAACTCTTTAAACTACAGAAAATGGATCATTTCAAGAAACCTTTGATCTTAATAAATCCCAGTTGTAAAAGTAATTAAATAACACTGTTGAAGCTGCTCAAGAAAATGTTTTTGGATTAATGAATCGGAGAGAAAAGATAGTAGAGAAAAATGTTTTTAACTGTAATTGTTTAGGCCATAAAGGGTTAGTGCAAAGCTGAGGTAAGAGAGGTCAAATGTGGAAAGTGGTGTAGGAATTAAATTATAGCTAGAGTGCTGAGTGGGTAAGAAAGGATGATGCAATAAAAATATGAGCAAATATTTAAATAATCAGTGTCTGCACTCAGTATTGCTTGATGTTTTTCTTTAAACTTTATTATAACACAAGTGTTAAAAATTCTGACTTTGGTTTGCTGGGTCTTGTTTATTTTTTTACTTCTATATTTTTTTAATTAGTGCAAATGCTGACTCGCCTTTTACAATTCTAGCCCTGAAATTAGCTTTATTTAAACTACTTATTTATTTTAATTTAACAAAGCTATAACAACATGATTTATGTTTTGTTTTATTTCTTCTCAAGGTTTATCTTTGGCTGTGATATCTTTACGCTGAATAAAAATTTCCTATAAATTAAAGATATTCAATTGGGCATGCCATCCAGGTAAGCTAATTTGAAGAGAGAAACTTAAATGAAACTTAAACCTTATTACATGTATTATGTTATATTTGCAGTAATATTCTTCAACAACTTAGTCATCAGTTTAACTTTTCTTATATTCAACTGGGGGAAAAAATGTAATCACAGTTATTGAAGATTTATTGATGGCATACATTTAATTAACATTTTAATTACAGTAAAATATTGAAAAATTAATTACTTTTTTTGTTCTGGCACTTATTGAAATGCGCTTTATTGAAAATAAATAAATATTTCCCTTTTAAACATGAATTATATGATTATTATAAAATTTTAATTTTATTTCTTAGAGTATGATGTCCAAAATACAAGACACATTGGAAAGTGCTAAGATAAGGATGATTTGAAGCAATAAAAATATTCAAGTGCTAATACTTTGTGACAATGGCAACATTGAAGAGTTTGACTGCCTTTAGCATTTGCTTCCTCATAAAGGAGCCAGACAGACTTTTTTTAATGTTGCCTCCGACTTAGGTTGATTTCCCACATGTCCTTGACCTATTGTGCCAGCAGGTAACAATGAACTATGACACTCAACAATATGCATTCAGTCATGGGTTGGCTCCCGCCCCTCAGCTTCATATACAACAGCAACAGCATCACCTGCAACAACATCAGTTGCAGCAGCACCAGTTTCAGCAACAGCAGCAGCACATTTTCCAGCAGCAATACAACCATGCCATACCTACATCAAACGTCTACCAGTTTCAGTTTGCTGGAGGAGGAAATTCAATTTTTCAACAAAAAGAAGCACATCAGATGGGACTGTCGGGTGGGATGCAGCAGAGAATCGGCCAACATAGCATGGTCTCCCAGCCATTCATCAAGCAAGGAATGCCACTTGGTGGAATGGATGGGCATTCCATCCACGTAGTAAACGGGCTTGATGGGATGATCTACTCTCACCCTAAAAATAGTTTAAAAATCATCACCAACCCTGATAACAGAATGATGCAGCAGCAGGAAGGAGGCAGTCTGGGTATGCAGCAGGCAATCGTTGGCGTGGATATGGTGGGGGGGTCCAACTTCATAGAACAGAACCTAGACACCCAGCAGCATCAGAACCTTGCTGTCACAGGTCAGGGCAATATGTTCACCTACAACAAACACTTCACTGGCTGGCTGCAGCCGCAGAACATCAACACTGCCAGCAATGATCAGTGCCAGGCCATCAACCAGAGCTCATTGCCGTCTTTTAACCACCTGTGGTCACAGTTTCACCAGAAGCAGTTGGGTGTGGTTCAGCATCATCAACATATCAACCAGTATCAGCAGCCGCCACAGTTTCAGAATCCCATCCACCAACAGCAGATCCAGACCCAGCAGTTTACTGCATCCAGCTTCCAAGCTCTGCCGGGTATCCAGATGATAAAGATGCAGCATCAGGCACCACAACAGAAACCACAGCAGATTGCTGTGCCAGTGTCAATACAATCAGTTCAGCATCTTCCTTCACAATTTCACTGCTTCTCACCTTCCCAAGTCAGTTTAATGTCTTCTAACTGTGGGGATAAGGAACCTGATAGAGGAAATGTCAATGCTGAAAAAGGGATACACACTTCGTTATATTCAGCACAGCCTTTACAAAACTCCCAGTCTATATCATCCCCTTGTGTGGAGCATAAATCTACTACTGCCGTTACCTATACAATTTCAGGGCCTCCAAAAGTTACAGTTACTCTGGATTCACTTACTCATTGTGAAACATTCCCTCCTAATCAGTTCCTGGGGAAATCTGATATGTCTTTCAACCCTGATGTAGCATCTTCAAATTCTGTCAGTAAAGGAAAAACATTAAAAATTAATAGTAATTTAACTTCAGCTGTCTTACAAGAAAATTGTTCTCATCAGCGACATTGGCAAGCTGTGCAAAACCAAAGAACTCAGTACATACCCAAACCTCTTTTCCACACTTCTTCAACTGGTAGTTCTTTAGAGAGGTCTTCTTCTGAAAGCTCCAACTTTTCATCTCCCCCTTACACATTTACACCACCTAGTAGCACAGACTCATTATTTTCCCCAGTATCTTCACAGTTTCCCAAGGTGAATGATTACTCATCTGGCAAAACTATGGCAATAACCCCATCACCATCAGCAGCACAATATCTAGCATCATCTGTAACATCATCCTCTCAAACTGTGAGAGAAACATTGCCAGCTGGCACTCTTGTTGCAACAGTTCCCACACCTGCTCTATCCATAGCTTCAACTTGTACCACAACAGTGACCACAACAGTGGCGTCCAGCTACCACTCTGTTGCCTTAACAACAACATCTGTTACGTCAACAACTCCATGCTCCAGGGAGAGCACCAGTATGGCATCAGTTCATTCAGGAGTGTTGCTGAGCAGCTCTAGCAATGTTTTGTCAGAGCACTGTAACCGATCATGCAGTCCTGCACAGAAGCAGTTTGTATCAGGGTCTGGGGCTGCCAATGGGAGAAAAGTCAAAGTCCCGTACAGTTGGCAGAGGAAGTTAGAGAATGGAATTATTGAGTATTTAAGGTAAACATTTGATTTCTGATGTATAGTTAATAATTAGTTGATAAAATTTTGCATTCTGAAAGAAATATATCCTTCTTTTTGTGTTAAATACAATTTTAATTTTGATTATATACATGTAGTCAATTTTAAGGAAGATTTTGTATGGTTTTCACTGTATTTAGGGGACTTTTTAGCCACCCAAATAAAAGTTGCAAGATACCCCCCCCCCCCTCAATTTAATTGCAGCACCAATACATGATGTCCCAAAACTAAAGTTATGTGACAAAACATGCTTTTACGTGACCTACTTCATTTTTACAAGAATGATAACTACTTACGGGGCCTAAAAAGCAAAAAGCACAGTATTTTCACGCCCCCAAAAACAACACATTTTATGGTCCCTGTTTAACTGCAGAGCTATTTCATAAACATTTATATTTCGTAGAAAAAAAGAATTTTTTTTTATATAAAATGCTCTAGGGTATTTTTTGTAAAAGCTCATTTTTTTAAAACGCTTAATGACTTTTACTGGGTGACTGTTAACTAGAGAATTATAAATATTTTGATTTTGTTTCATTTATTATTTTACACCAATGGAAAATTTCCATTAAATTTGTTAAATCAACAACTGCACAGTATCGCATAGAGAAAAATAATGTTTAAAGTAGATAGAGCTTGATATACTGATGATATATTACTTAGTTAATTTGCATACAGGTAAGTGTATAAGCATTTCTTGAGAAGGTAACAGAAGAATTATTTCTAGTTACAAATATAGTCAACAACTGAGATATTTTTACAAATTTCATTTAACAAGTTTTAATTAAAAACTTTATAATCCCAGAAAATTTGATTTAAATCAAGCTCATTTCATTTGCAAAATGTGATCTGTGAATGATTTCTTCATAGTAAAATGTGCTAGAAATGAAAGGGAAATCTGGGTAATTATTAGGGTTGTACCAGATTCACATTATTGCAATCAGACTGGAATTGGCTTTGGCCGGTTCTATGAAGTGAAATCCAGCAGAAGTCAGAGCCGGATTTGTAAAAATGTCCAGATTCCAGATTTGCTGGAGCCATTATAAATATATATATATGAAGGCTCTACCGGCTAGCCGGATTTATGAAGTGAATTGAGCTGAAGCTTGATTTGTAAAAGTGGCCAGAATCTGGATTTACCAGAGCCAAAATCCAATACACCCCTAGTAATAATTAACACTTTATGCTACTTATTTATTTATTTTTTTTTTTTTTTTGGGGGGGGGGGGTACAGTATTTGGGACATTTTGTGTCTTATTGCTGAATTTAAATGCATAAATTGAAGAATCAATTTATGATTGCAAATGAATATCCTTTGTGCCACTCTTGTATTTGACATAATTATTATTTTTTCAGTCCCAGTGGTGTTGTCTTGCAATCGTTGGACCAGATATGCAGATATTTATTGAGTGATACAACCTGTAAGTGCGGATTGGAGTGTCCGTTACAAGTAGATACGTTCTTTAGCTTTGACCCGGAGGTTGGGAATCAGCCCTGGAATTCCAATACAAGTTTTGAAGACTTGGGAAACCTTTGCAATCATAAGCGTGAAATTATTGCTCTGGCAGCTTTCCACAGCTCACAAGCTGAAGCAGTGGATAAATCAGCAGGTAAATTCTCTGTCTGGCACTGACATCTCCTGATAGCATTTCAGTTTGCAGTTGGTGTATGTCACCACCCTTTATATTTTTAATGGTATTGGAACCTAAATAAAAATAAAAATAATGGTTTTAAACATTAAAGAATCTTTACATTTAATATCAGCATAAGAGAAATTATTTGAAATAATGAAAGTACCATGATGGTATCTTACCTTGAACTTCATGTTCATATATATTTGGACAGGTCAGACCAAATAGGTTGCTAAAATTTGATACATTTTGGAACCTATTTGACAACAGCTTGCAATTTTATTAAGTAAACCGACACAAGGTTTGGAACCCATGGGGAAGTTTTACAGAAGAAGAGATAAAACTGGGGGTGATATAAAATTCCTAATTGAAAGATTGAAGCCATTTATTATGACCTTTAAAATATAATGAAATATAATTGTATTAGAAATCAAGAAGCAGAGATGGATTAGTCAAGGTTATTTAGCTTTATTAAAACATAAGAAGTATTTTAACTTTCAGTTTTTAAACAGTTTTCTTTCTCATGAAGGTAAATTACAAAATCATTAAATTATAAAATAAGTGATTTACGAATTTACATAGTTCCAAAATACATTTTTTCTGTCCACCTTCGTATTATTTAAAGTTAATCAATATCGGTGCTTTCTACAACCAGGTCACATTTTTTTCTCTTCATAATGTAATTTTTCTTTATAATGTAACATGTAATTTATATAGTTACCTTTCTAGAAAGTGGCCAAAAAATTGTCAGCTCCATTCTTTACTCAACTTATTTTACTGTAAGTGCAAACTAAAACCACTGCCATTAAATTACTATAGTGTTGGGGTTACATTAGTATGCTTGATTATAAATGTGTTAGTGTTCCATATAACTATCAGGCACTTTGTTTTAATTTTAATCCCCACCAACATGAGGGGTGCATGATGTCTGCATTGAGGATTTATATATTCTTTATCATGCTAAATTATAATGGAAAGTTCTTTGGTAGCATTTGGGTCAAGTGAAGGGGCATAAGTCTAGGAATCCTAGGAATATGCCTTAATTAGCGTTTTTAGTGTCTTGTGCCGAAAATTCACTCCTCCTAATCCAGCATAGGTTCTGGAACCTAACCACATTAAAATTTGAATGATTATCGTTGAAGGGTGTTGTGACTATTTGTAAAATATTGTATATTATTATAATTTATTGTACATTCTGTCATCAGCACATTTACATATTGAGATGAACTTACTATCATTTTTTTAACAAAAGGACTATACATAGGGCATGATGAAATTTAGTTATTTAACATGTTTCAATGTTAACATTTTTTTTATGAATTTTTCTCCTTTTCTTATTTCTTATAGTTCACGGAGTGCAATTGGGTAAAAAAAGACAAGACCGAAAGTCTGTCAGTGGTGATGAAAGCTTGATTGTTTCCCCTTTAAAGAGGCTAAAGACGAGCATCACAAAAGCTGTTAACAAACAATCCATGTTGCTGGGGAATGCATCACAGCCATCACATGTTGATAGTGTGATTTCAGTTGATGACAAATCCTCTTTAGTCCACAGTGACTTACTATTTGCTAATGTCAGTGACAGAGCATCTGTTTCCCCATCCAACTCACAGGGCACTCATGAAAGCGGAAGTTCCCTTGGAGATTTCTCAGGCCAGCCAAGCCCAGTGGGTCATCCCAAACAAATACCTGCTTTCCCAAGACAGGTTTTGGACCCTGAAGTTGATGTAAAGTTGAAGAGGTCATCGCCACATTCTTGCACTCGGGCCAGCCCTAATTTGAATAAACAAACATTCCTTATGCATCACCAGCAGTCAGTTCCAGGGGGGAAACCCCATCAGGGATTCTCTAACAGCAACAGTGGGGCAGGGCTGTTTGACCAAGGTGGTGGGGGGAGACAGACACCCCTACAGAATCACGTCTCGGGAAGGATGATGCCAACCAACAAGCCGATGCCATACCATCAAGGAGAACTTCAACAGCAAGGCCAAGCCTTGAACAGTTCCACTGCCTACTTCCAGCAAAACGCCATGTATCACAACAGCCCCCAGCTCACACAGAATGCCTCTGAAGGTTTCCCCCCTGCCATGTGGCAAGGCTCTTGCCCCAGTAGATCAGGGCCCATCCCTCACCACCACAGCCCAAGAACTTTTCAGCCTGATATTAAATTTCACCATTCAAACTACAACAACCCCCAGGCCAACACTTTCCCCAAGCACAGCACACCGCAACAGCAACAAGTGGTGGGCCTTTCCTGGCTGGACCCCAAAAAAACAAAAACGAAACGGCCAAAGAGTAAGAAAGACAAACAGAAACAGAGTACTAGCATTGTAGATCGAAGCTCCCCATGTGGGAAGTCTTCATCTAAACCAGTGAAAAATGCAGCAATACCGTCCAATGCTGTATCGTTTTTTGACAATCCTACAGTATTTGTTGAACAGCAAACTGCCATAATAAACAATTCTATAGCCTCGTGTCAGATATCATGTTCCTCGCCTACTCCCTACAGATCAAACTCTACAAACACAAAGCACATTACTACATTTCAATCATATAAAAATTTAAACATGAGCAACCCACATTCTGAAGCTGGGAAAAGTTTGGGAGCTATAGAAACTTCAGTAGGATTAGACAATCTGGACATTGGCATCAAAACAGAGACAGATGAACAGAAAAGTTCCACAGATTTGGAAAGCAATAGGAGTTTCTCTGATACGGCTGAAAACAATGATTCTGCTTACCTGAGTCAAACTGGAAGTGATCAGGAAAGATCAGACACTATCAGTGGCTCGGACTCTTGTGTTGAAACAAAATCTAAATGTTCTGATGTATACGACTTCAACATGTCTGAAGACAGAGAGAGCAAACCTACCGTAGCGAAGCAAATGGATATCGTTGGCTCAGAACCCAGTGAAAGTGATGGGGAGTTGGCTTCACCACCGAGACCCAGCTCAGCCCTAAGCAAAAATCTGCGAACAGTGAAAGCTGCGGAAAAGAAAACCATTAATAAATTAAAGCCTCGATTGAAAGCCACCCCCAATAAGAGGGAGCTAACTAAGCTGGATGTAGAATTGCTAAAGAAGAATTGGCCCGGCAATCTAAACGGCGACCTGTCTCAGTTACTGGCTTCCAACAACTGGAACATTCCAGCTTTGCAGCAAGTGCTTGCCCAGTATAATGCAGGGGATCCAGGTCAACTAAATGCAGCCATTCAGCAAGCTGTATCACAAGCTGCAAGTGCAGGGGTTGAGTTCCCAGCCAGTAATTTATTGTCGGCTGCAGCTAGAGCCCAGCTTAACACACAGTACAAGGATCATGTTACCGTCTCTTTGTCAAGCAATGTCGTCAACACGCCAGCAATGCACACTAGCAAAAATGACATGTTTGTTTCAACTAGCCCCTGCGCTACAAGTCATGGTGAGCTGAAAACTGCAGTGTCCAACACGCTGTGTGGATCTGTTGTGAACCCATTAATTCCACATCTTCACCAGCCCCACTCTTGTATACAACAGCTACCAAACAATTCAAACCTGATAGGGAACATGATGCAGCTCCAACAGTTAGCCTCAGGAAATTTTGCCATGAACATGCTTTTACCAGCTTGTGGTCAAGGGCAGACATACAACACATCAGATTCCATTCACACTGGGACATACACAGCAGAGCATGACTTGAAGAGCTCAGGACAAGGGAACATGAACCCCCTCATGACTCAAGGCATCCTGGCCACCGTTTCCCAGTCACCAGAGATGGGCTCCCAGTTGAAACTGTCAGTTGCTTCTGTAATACCCTCTGGACTTGGCCCCCAGGGTACTCAGGACACCATGCTGCTGAACAGCTTTGGCCCGCGGATGATAGTCAACAATCCCATGCCCCCCGTCTCTGTGTCTGTGGTGACAAATGTTACTAAATCTCTGGCACAAGTTGTGCCCACCATAGGCATTAACCATACTGTATTCAGCACCCAGCAAGTGGCCCAGCAGCTCATCAACTCACAGCAGGGCACCGCCCAAATTATCAACACAGCTGGGCCGCCCCCTGGAACCCATGTCATCAATTCTTCACCGCAAGGGGCACAACTGGTCAGTTCGGCACCTCAGGGAACGCAGTTTGTGAGCTCCTCTGGTCAGGGTGCACAACTTGTCAACAACACATCTCAGGCCACCCAGCTGATGAATGCTCTGTCAGTACAAAGTCTGAACAACCAACTGCTGATTACCAACCCAATCCAACAGGTTTCTCCTTCAAATTCTCTGTCTCAGCTGTCTCCAGCCATGGCCGCTCAACTCTTGGCCCAGGGGCAACAGCAACTACAACAAATGTCCCCTTCATTTTTGCAAAGCCAAATTCAGAAGCAAACCCAAAACTCTATGCTTGGTGGTCAAAATATGTTTGCTAGTGTTTCCCTTCCAACTTTGACTGTGACCTCTGACCACTGTGATGCCATTGCAAACTCCATCCCCCAGAGCAGCTTGATCAGCAGCATTCAGAATGGTCAGAGGCCCGAAGACCAAATGGATAAGCCTGATGACATGAAGGGCAATTCCATGGGGAATCCTTCAATGTACGCTTCAACAAGCCAGCCTGTGTTTGTCATACCTCAGGGTAACTCCAATCCAGTGATGCAAGTCATAGGAACCTCGCAGCAGATCGCCTCCGCACCGGGTCTGTCGGCTGAGATCAACAACATCTCCCAGATCTTCAACCCTATCACCGTGCAGCAGATGATGAACACTGTCAGCCTTGGCGGGGTACACCAGCAGCACCAGCAACCATTTCAAATACTTCAGCTGCAACAACTGTTGCAGCAGATCCAAAACCAAGGCCAGAACCTTCATGGGATTTCTCTTCCAATAAATCAGAGCTCCAGCCCCAGCCAGGCTACTCTGGGGCCTCAGACCGTTGTGGTTCCACAGCAGAGCCTTCAGCTGAATTCTGTCATGGATATAAACACCCTGCACTCCAGCCTGTCCCCAGTGGCCCAAGGTTACCAGAATCAACTTTCACCGGCTGCAGCCCAGCTCCAGCACATCTCTTCGGCTCTCACCGTTCATCAGGTGACCCCGGTTAACACGGGCGGGGCTGTTGGCGTCATACACAACACTGGAGTCCAAGGCTTGATGCAGGCCCATCCCAAAAGCCTGTCCTCTGTAGTAGCAACAGTCCAGCAGTCTCAGCAGATAGCCACAGACCAGGTAAATTCCATTAACAAAACCCAAACCATAAATCCCTCAGGTATCATGACCCAGGAATGCAGTGGTCCATCAGCCTCGGTACAATCTTCGATAAATAACGCTTCTAAAATGTCATCTGTTTCTAGCGCAGGAACAAAGCTATTGCAAACGGGTAAACCATCTAAATCTAAAACTGCAAAGTCTAAAAAGTCAGAAACCAAAAAAGTGGTTGATCCAGAGACTGAGAAAAATGAAGAGGATATTGTTGCAACTGTACAGCAAATTTTAGCACAGGCTGTGCAGCAGCAAAAAGAATTGATATTGGCTGCCAAAAACCAGCCTCCGCCTGCTCCAAAGGGCAAAAGTAAAAAGTCTCAGTTGAGATCAAAATCAAATCTAGGATCTAAGGAACATGACCTGGGAAAACTGGCAAGCATATCTGATGAGCCAACCTTTCTGAAATCAGAAGGCTTCTCAATACAGGATAAATTAGCCTTTGACATCACTTCCAAGTGTTCAGAGACTGTTGATTTGAGCCATGGCCACTTGGCTCCTGTGTCCAACTCTAGTCAAAGCGAGGTCATCCAGTCAGCAAACCTAACCAACCACCTCAAGGCTATACATCCATCAGCGCAGATGCATAGCTCCTCCCATGTTCTTAGTACAGGTGTCACTACTCATTCAATCACTAATTTTGTGGAACAAACCCTAAATGAAACATCTAATTTAGTAACTTCTAATGTAAAAAAATCTGCTATATCACTTAAAGATCACTTGTCTTCTATAATTTCTAAAGACAAAGATGGAAGTAAAAATAAAGCATCTGGGGTTGTAGTTCAGAGGCCAGCGAGGGGGAAAATGGTTATAGAATCTAGGGCTACTCATGCACAAAGTCTGCCAGTTTTAAATGGTGAAGTGTCTGCTGCCCCAAAACTTGTTAGAAAACCTGTTAAATAAATTTCCCCCAACCAAATGCTTAAAAACATTTTTAGTTGCCTAAGTAAAAAATCCTGTCTAATATTTTACCATCTAAAAACTTGTTTCAACTTCATTCCTATTTATTAATTTAGAAACAACATTATTAGTGCAGGTGACAATGGAATATGTCACTAATGAGAGAGAAAATCTATAATCCATATAAATATATATTTTCAGTAACCTCACAAATATCATCTTATTTTTCTCTCTCCAACTTCAGTGTCCACATAGAACTAATGAGCACTTCTTGAGGCCAGACTTTTATCAACAACACCAACAAATTCTGAGTTGAAGAAGGAAAACCTGGCGGGAAACACTTAACCCTAGAAACAAATTATTACCTATGACAAACAAATTGCAAAAGAATGTGTGAATTTATGAAAATCTAAACTCAAATGCCAAATCTTGTAAATATGAAGTGATGTTTTTAATGTTAAATAACATTTTTTTTTAATGAATGTCAAAATATTTTTTTTTTCTATACTGATTTCCATCAGTATTTCTAAACTTTTTTTTTTCATTTTTATATTTATTTAAGCTTTTGCCCCTGCAAAAGTAAGGTATTTATCTGATATAATTTTTTTAAATTTCCAAAATCTTTCTTAATTTTGAAAGAAATTCTTTGAAATATACAGATATGGCAAATTTAATGTATTGTGGTGCTGAGAAAGGGACATTTTACTGTTTCTGTTAAACCTAAAGTTGAGTAAAAGACAACATCATTTCTGCTTAAGAATAACACTCATTAATAAAATTTGTTCTTTCATTGACTGATATCTGATGCCATGTGATGTTAATCTATGTTTACAATCCTTTGATGTGTTTTCAATGATCTTTTGTTTTTTCCCTGGCATAATAATAATAATAGTTTCTATAAAAATAATTTATTTTGAGCACTGTTTACATTATAGTACTAGTCCATGGCCTGCCATGCTAAATTTAGGGCTACACCATTTAAAGTACTCATTAGTCTACAATTATTATGATAAGTATGTGTGTGCATGGTGTGATAAGAACCATGGGTATCACACAGGTTTTAAAAGCCGACACAGTGTTCAATATAATTTATTATTCTTCCTCCATCCATGTTAAGTACCATAAATAGAATGATGAATATGCAAACTCACATCAACTTTATACAGTATTTTAATTTTTTTCACAACTGGTAATTTTTTTTAAAACCAGATTTTTACCGTAGTAATAGTAGTAATATAAATTTTCATTTACTTAGCTTTCAAGTCAAAAGCTTAGCAATACCTTTAGATGTTTGCAGAGACCCTTATTCGTTATATTTCTTTGCTTTTACGTTTCCGCTAGGGATAGTGATTCCAAAGAAAAATAATTTTATGAGTGATTCTATATACTGCAAAAAAAACAACCATTCAAGTCATGTAAATAATAATTGCTTAAATTATTGCACTTTAAAAATTTCACTGAGAAACTGATCATTTTTAGAGTGCAGTCTACTAAACCTTAAAAATGGTTAGTACGTTTGGCTTTTCCTGTTGATCTTCTTTTCCCCTGTAGATTGATGAAAGTCTGCTCATTTAACTTGAAGCATTTTATTGTTGTTGGTAGTGTTGAGGTCAGTATTGATTTATGACATCTGGAGACTTTGCCTGATTTAACTCTTCCAATATAAGCTGTTACAATCAAGCATCATATTACAGTTTTAATTACTCTACATTTCATACTCCCCCAAAATCATATTCAAACACAAATTCACTTTTACATTTCTTAATAGTTTGTGATTGATAATTATTGTCTGAGTATTTTTTTTAAAGACAGTTATTAGTATTTTGTGTCTGTGCTAAAATGGCATTTTTCAAAAACTTGAACACTGATTAATTGTGATTATTTTATTATGCTTTTTTTTCCTTCAAGTACAATGGAGTATATTTTTCTACCCTAAATTGTGATCATTTTTTCTTCGTTCCATGTCCCACTCCCAATGATTTTTTTCTTCTTATTCTCTATTCCATCAGTTTCATTACATGTGCATTCACCCTACCCCACTTCTTTTGGTGATCATGCCTAACTAATGACTTTCAACAGACATGTGATTAGTTTTATTTCAATTTAATTTGTTTGGTTGTGTGCAGTGTCAATATTAACCTGGGCATGTTCTAGCTTTGGGGCAGTTCAGATTTCTGACATCTGCAATAAAGATTTTGCTTCCCTACGTATTACTCATGATAAATTGTAATTTTGAAAACTATTACAGCCAATGTTAGTAAGTGCTTTTTTAAAAAAAAATATTGATTTTTTTTTTTTTCCAAAGAAAATTTTAGAGATTTATGTTTTAATTGTAAACGAAAGACTTAAAATGTTTAAACATTTAAATATGTGGAATTTTAAAAAGGTGATAAAATGTTTAAATTTCATTTCCCTAGTAGAGGTGTATTGCCCTAAAAATGTATTGATTCTCTTTTACTGTTTTCTTTCTTTTTTTTTTTTTACAAAATATAGCAATTAATTGAAAGTGGTATTATGTAGAATCTCAAATAAATAATTTTGTACATGTCTCCAATCCTTATTACAGTGGTTCCTGCCATCAATCTTCCCTTCTATCTCCCTTTGCCAGGAAGGGACAAATAGAACTGGGACCCTAATATAACTATCATGGTCGGTTTTTTATGCCGAAGTGATGTGTAAGGCAGAGGAGCCCACACATGCCCAGTTGTCATATGCCCAAATGTTTATGGTGACAGATCTGCTCCCACTGTCCTGTCCTAAAGATGAGTATCAAGATTCTTTCATGAAATCAGGAGTTTCTATTACTGTAATCCTAAAATTGAAATGATATAATTAAAGAAGTCCAAAAAATTCAAGTGTTGATGACAAATACACTGGATTCTCAAATTAAAATATATCAGACTTATGCTGTTTTATGTGAAGGGAAGTTCTCAATTTTTTAAAGTTGTTTAAGTATATCTACCCAAAAACATTTATAAAAAAAATAGTTTTTATCGCCAATCAACATTTGGTATCAATGAAGAAATGACTTTAAATATGATAGTTAACACTAACACACAGCAAATCCCAATATTTAGACGTCATTATGGAAGCTATTTGCAAATTATTCTTATGTTTCATGCAAGCCCTTCCCCAAATCGCTCCCAGTACATAAGTGAAAGACACAGTGGCTGAACAACTTGATTGTTGTGGGTTTATTTGTTTCTGGGTTTATTCCTGATGCTGATGTATTCTAGAGAAATCCCTGTTTTGTCCTAAAAGACTCACACAAAAAACAAAAAAAAAAAAAATTAATGAACTCATTCTCTACTCTATGTAGATGTGCCATTTTTTTCTATTGTGATTTTTTTAAAGAAATTAAACTCCAGTGCTTAAATATTATGTAGTTCTTTGAATTTAATGCCTTAGATCAAGGAGGTTACATTTTGTGTGAAATAATCATTATTCTGTAATTTACAACATATGATTATATGTATACATCTAAATATATTTAAGGGATATGTATACATAATTTACATGCTTTTTATCTTTTCAAGTTACTTTCTGAAATATGTGAGTTTTAAATAATTTTTATGTGTATTTCTTCTTGTAAATTGTAATGTATGATTCTTTATGTTAATTTTAAAATTGTAATAATGCCATCTTTTAAGAAAAAAAAATGGACAAGAAAAATAATTGTAATTTGTAAGAAACCACTTTATGACACTTCATTTAAACAATAAATGTTAAATATGCATTTTTTTGTCTTAAGACAGCATTTTTGTTTGAGATATTATTGTTTACCAAGATGACCTGATTATGTTTGAGTGTGCAAGATATGCTGTGAGATCTGTGATGGTCTAAGAGGATTTATATCACCATGACACTTACTTACTCCCCTTCTTTGATGATTAATTTATAAAAACATAATGCACCGCTTTTTGTGAAGTCAATACTTTTGACTACTTAGACTTGTACAAATGGATTCTTACCATCTAGCATCTTCGGTAACAAACCACAGTTAAGTTTGAATTAACAAATTATACTGATTGGAATGTAAACTATTGAATTATATTGGAGAGATTAAAATCAATTTAAAGAGTTCAATACTTGTTATGCGTTAAAGGTTTTATTTCTATTAATGGTAGGAGTTTTCAGCATTTATCCTTTTTTGGGCATTAAATCTTCCTCATTGCCTTCATATCATGAAAATCATCTGCATTATCAAAGCACTTAATGGCAGACTAAGCATTTATCTTTTCTAAAATGTTTTTTTCAAGCTTGAGTTTTAGTGGAACAAGAGAAGAGTGTGTTTTTGTGCTACGCCATTGAGTCATGTATAATTGCATAAACTAATCTAGCTTCCTTAAAGTAAATATATTTACTTTATTTCATTGAAAATGCTGCTTCAATATCTTTACAGTTTTACAGGATATCTGTTGGTAAAATAAACAGAACTCAAAGAGGTAACTC
The DNA here is from genome assembly GCA_002072015.1 of Radix auricularia. Taxonomy (NCBI): domain Eukaryota; kingdom Metazoa; phylum Mollusca; class Gastropoda; family Lymnaeidae; genus Radix; species Radix auricularia. The sequence continues at coordinate 226,229 of MUZC01000285.1, read as the reverse complement.
ATATCTCTTTTGAAAGTTTTTAGAATAGTTTTGTGTAGAAGAAATATTTAATTTTAATGGTTAGAATAAGTGTGAAATTATTTTTATGCATTACCTTCGACAGTGAATTGACAATATTTTTTTAACAATGTAGTAAATTTGCAATATCATTAACTAAAATTGAAATTAGCCAAATTATGCTTCCTAATTGGAAAACTATAATGTAGAATACCACATCATTAAGCTAACTTAATTTCATCATTATTTTATTAATTTTTGAATGAGCATATTTGCAAATTATCTTTAAAAATATGTTTCTTTCACTAAATTTTAATGTCGATCTGAGACATACATACCTAAATGGGTAAATGGACAGTGTTTTTTTTTTTTTTTTTACACAAATATTTAATTTTAAGAAGAGGAGTATAACAGGGGTCTTTAAATTCTTTTGCAGGGGGTAGTTGCAGCTTAGAAACCCCTTTAAAAGCAACCCAAGAATGATAAAATTAACCCTTTCTTCCATTCTTAAACTCAATATGCTTACCTTGTTTCATATGTAAAAAAGATATTAATATATAAAAAGACATTTGATGCAGATATAGGCGTCTTTAAAAAAAGACTGTGTATATGTTCCAAAGTTTCTGCGAATGTTCCATTCTCAATGTACAATATTATAATATACAGTATCCACAATTATTTATTGTTCATCTGTTGTGTCTGTTTGGTAGGGGATAAGCCAGTTGTGGATTGGTTGTCAAAGAAATAATGAATTAAGAATGAAAATAATGTCAAACCCCCAAGTAGGTGAATTTCCCAATGTGTAGATAAATCTCCTGGCTTTTCCAACTGCAACATGTGATAAGTGAAGACTGGCCTTTTATGAATAAATTACAAGAATAAGGTTGGAATATGACATTCAAGTTACCTCTTTTTTTTCCTTCTTCTTCTGTCATTGTAAAATGCAACTACAATTAAGTTTATTTATATTTTTTTCCTCCTGTAAGATGTTGGTTTTAGCCCAACCTCATTTGGGCTCAATACTTTCCTTGGAACAAAATACAATTTTATTGAACATACCAGGTTGATCATTGTTAATTTTTTTTTTTTTTTGTATCATTGTTATAAGGGTATTCAACAATGACTATGTACGGATGGCTCTAATTGGTTGTTAATGAAGACAGCAAAAATTTTTGAGCAGTTTGAGTAAAACATGTATGACAATCTTAAACTTTAAAATAGAGAATATATAATTTGTTGAGAAAATAATTATAAATATATGTAATTTAAAAAAAAACAACTTTTGAATAATGTATGACAATCTTAAACTTTAAAATAGAGAATATATTTGTTGAGAAAATAATTATAAATATATGTAATTTAAAAAAAAACAACTTTTGAATAATTCTGGGAAATATTTTCTATTATAAATTATATTCACAATACACTTTCCTTCTTGTCATGGTGATATCTTCAGTCACAAGCCAGTGTAAGTGTACTAAATCCATAAAGCTCCACATACATCACCAAATGATAGGTACTTTAAAAAAAACTTTCAACTAATTCAAGTAATTTCAATCATTATATTTGTCTTGTGAAATTTTTTTTAAAAAAAGTATTATTTAAAGAAGAGAAGTACCTGAAGATATATCCTAATGCCACCTGCATTTTAAATAATTGCACTTGCATTTAATATGCCTTGTTTGTTAATAACTCCACTTTCTTAACATGTTTCACATCACAAAACTATTTTTTACATATAAATTTAACATTTTATGTACATAGATCATATTTTAAGACTCATAATTTCAGTGTTAATTAAATATAAAACTTTCAAATTTTATATAAATCAATAATAAATATCTGAAATCTAATGAGGTTATTGTAGAAAAACTCAATCTCTAAACTTAAATATAATTCTTTTGATCTTTTCACTTACTTCAGAATGTCTAGTTATAAGGCTACCTTCATCACAAGATAAAAATCTTAAATCAAAAAGTCCAAGTCTATTACTGTTACTCGTGTTTTATTCTTCAGTCTTTCTAAAATGACTTCACATAGGTTTCAAAGTTCATTCTCAACACTCTTGTAACATATATTGCGTTATCACATTTATGTAGTAGGAACAAATTTTGTATCAAAACTCTTCCAGTTTTTTTATCTCTTCTGCTAAGTCTATATTTGTTCCAGGCGGAATAAATTCAGGTGGATTTTTTCCAAACACAATATTGAGAATAGCTCTTGCTGGATTTATGGACACTTGGGTGTTTTCAGGCAGTTCATCAACCTTGTCATTCTCTTCACCCTCACTGTCTTCCTCATCATCCAGGGTTTCATCAGAGCTGGTGCTGGTGTCTTCACTGTCGCTCTCATCCTCATCTTCTTGATCATCTAATGCAGCTCTTTCATCCAATTTTAACTTTCTCTGTATTAATGGCTGAAACTTGAGGGCCTCTGGATTCTTGGGCTCATACAATAAAATCATTTGACACAATTTATCAGCATTCTTGTAATCCTTTCTCATAAGGCAATCAACAAACTCCATTAAGAGCTCATTGGGAGCTCTCCTGTCTACTTCTACAGGATCTTCATCATCACTATCATCATCATCATCACTATCTTCATTGTTTCTTTCATAATCCTTGTCTTGTACTTTAGATGCAGAAATATCCTTAATATCAATTGAGCTGATAAAATCAAATGTGTATTCTTCTTCTTGGCGCAATTTATTTTTGGTATCATTTTTGTCATCATGATTTTTTATTGGCAGGCGCAATTTTGTTGCATGCTCGGGTGGTTCTAGATCCATTTTGTCTCTAACAGATAATTTTAAAAGTTATCTTTAAAATTTGAAGGCTAAAAGAAGATATTAATGTAAAAAAAACATTCTCTTGTCATTTATACAAAATAAATTAAGCCTGGAGAGAAATAATATTTTAAACATTTATTTTCCTTTGCATGCCCTAATCAAAATCTAAACAAATAACCATAATGGCAAACAGGCTTCATTATTGATCAAGATACAATTACTTTAAAAAACTATTAATGTTTAGCTATTAATTTATATTGCCTTGTTTTAGTTTTTTTTTTACGACACACCTATTAGACAATTCTTAACATTACAGTTAAATATTTATTATAATAATAATAAGATAATAGAACATTAGAGAGATGTCATAATGAAATAAGTTAAATACAGTGGAACCCACTTACCTCGAGCTCGCTTAGGTCGACCACCCCATTAAGTCGACGGTTTTTATTGGAACCGCCAAATTCTCTCTTTGTCTTAGTATTTTCTCGTCGTTTAATTCGATTTTTTTAAGTCGCCGAAACCTCATAACACGAGCACAAAAAAGGTCAAATTTGCCACTTAACATCGGTTAACTCGACCCCATGACCAATCGCCAGCTTTTGAAAATGCTGCTGGTGACGTCACAGCCCACTTGCGTTTTGCTCTCAGCGCTGTGTTGCTTCTGGTACTATGGCAATGCGATCAGCTTGGGATGTGTGCTGGTGACGTCATCGTCACAGCCCACTTACGCCTTGCGCTGAGACATGTGTTGCTAACTTAAATCGCCAGTTTCAGAGATGTGTTGGAGAATAATAAAAGTTTTTATCGATAATCGATGTTGGTTTTTATTTAAAATTTGTAAATTTCTGCTGTCAGTTGGTGCACATATACCTTTTGTTGTTAGCAAACATGTATGTACAATTTTATAGCATGCCGATAGCTTCATCAAACAAATAACGGCAATGCTGTTGTGTTTTNTGCCTGTGTTGCTAACTTAAATCGCCAGTTTCAGAGATGTGTTGGAGAATAATAAAAGTTTTTATCGATAATCGACGTTGGTTTTTATTTTAAATTTGTAAATTTCTGCTGTCAGTTGGTGCACATATACCTTTTGTTGTTAGCAAACATGTATGTACAATTTTATAGCATGCCGATAGCTTCATCAAACAAATAACGGCAATGCTGTTGTGTTTAAAAAAAACTCTAAAAACACGTGCATGAACATTATCATTTATTAACGCTAGTGATGGGACGATACCAAAATCATAGGCTCCCCAGATTTTTAAATATATAATATAACAGACTACAGACAGTTTACCCACCCCCACTCTCAATCTCCCACACCATTAATGTTGGTTAGTCCTATTAGCATCAAGTTACCGAAGGAATTGTAAGCTGAGGGGATCGTATGGAATAATAAAATGTACCGTGTGTAAACTTGTTGTCATTGGCAACCATTCATCCTTCAACCTCATTTTGACCATTACATATACTGTACTACTGCTTTGTTGTCATTGTTTCATTCATAAGAATTTGCCGTGTGCAAAAGCCATTTAACTATTGGTTAGAATTAATTAAAATATGTCAAAGTTGAAGGTTCAAAAGGAGTACCTAATTTATTTGTGTACGTTTATATAGAGAAGAGTTCGCTTTGTCATGAGTCATATATAGGTCACGATAGACCATTCCGAGTCCAGAAGAGAATGGTTCGGGGACAATGAGGGGATGTGTAGGTTACTTATTTGTGTAGCTTGTAAGGAAAATCAAGCAAGTCGCTTCGAAGCCACAGTATCGCTCAATCTGGGAATCACCGCAAAACGGCGTTATGTTGAAACTTAAACGGTCTTTAAAAACGAACGGTCTTAACAACCTTAAGAAAGAGTGAAGAAATAGGGTCCCGATATTCCGATACGATTCTGATTAATCGTCCCATCACTAATTAACGCACAACACGTACGTATAGAAATTTCAAGCGCATGTTAATATTTTGCCGCCATATTGGTTTTCGCTTTAACTCGATCATCGGTTATGTCGATGCCATTTTTCATTCCCCGACGCCGTCGACTTAAGCGGTTTCGACTGTAATACATACCTACTCTGCTCTTGTTTTTTTATGTTTTCTTTCTTTGCTGTAACAAGATTTTTAAAAAGTAAGAAATATCTAAGTAATCACTTGGTCGGAAAATAGCTCTAGAGAACTAGAAATAACACTATAACTTATGCTTTATTTCAAAGAATTTAAATAATATGTTAAAATCAACAAATTTAAGATTAGTTTTTTTCTCCTTCCTAATATAGGGTTCACTAACCATGTGTTTTTCTTTTCAGCCCTATTTAGGAATATGAAATCTTTTGAAGGACCAAAAATTGTTATTTATTTTAATACTGGCACATAGCATCAATATATTTGGCATAAAATGGGAATAGCAAAATGAGAGTAAAATTACGTAGAACTGTTATTTTCTTAAAAATAGATATGCTTACTATTACTAGTATTTGAAGTTTTATCAAGAAAATTCATTTTCTGTGTTTCAGCTCTCAAACTTTTCACATCTGCATTGCCATTGAATGGCTCTGAGCTGTCGAAGAAAAATTTCATTTAAGGTGAACCAGTTATTAAAATAATTGAGTTCATTAAATATAATATGTCTATGTATTTCTATATAGTGTATTTCCAGCTAAACCCTGGGATCACTGGATGTGCCACTATAATTTAAAATAGATATTAGATATACTATAATATATTAGCTGACAGGTGAAAGCTCACAAATAACAGCATAAGATTTTATAACAAGTGTTTATAGAAGATTATAGAAGGGTAATAGAGTAGAGGGAAAAGTCGATACCATTGTATTGAGTATATAAAGGTTTAAAATGTATACAAAGAACAAAATAAATATAGTTTAACTACTTTGCAGATTTTTGCCTATTGAAATACAAGTCAACATTATTGTAAATAGTTATTTTAGTTGAGGGACAAAGAATTAATCAATACCTTTCATTTTTTCGCCGAACAGCTTGTAAAGAGATCTGTTTAGTTGGAGTGATAGTTCCTTTGCTGAAACCTGAGTCTGGTCTGGGTGGTGTAGATCCAATACTTGTTCTAGACCTAATCATTAATAAAGTTAAGACTAGATTATTAATCTAAAACTGAGATTCTTATTTACAAATTTAAAAAATAGTTATTTAAAAAGGGTTAACTACTTAACTTTAATTTTACACTACTAACTAGAAATAATTATTTGCAATATTATTTTTTAAAGTTAATATTCTTAAGAAATTTTCTAAATAAATAAAGCAATACATGTTTCACATATTTCTGCAACATGAAAGTATTATGAAAATAAAAAATGCTCTGCTACTACTCTTACCATGGTCTTGAAGGAGGTTGTGTAGATGTGCAACTTGAACTCTTGCCATTGGTTGCAAAGAAATCTGCACCTGCGTTTATAAAGAAATTTCAAACTTTTTGATTAGCTTTTTCATAGGTATTTTGTCACTCTTGTGCTTTTTTCATATATTTCATTCAATGGATATCAGCTTGGCCAAATAAAGTCAAGTGACTGAAGCCCATTGAAGCTCATTGAAGCAAGTTTGTTAAGTAAAGCTGTGATTCTATCAAGCTTTAGAGGTCACTTTAAAACTACAGAACAGAATTTATGTTTTGAATTTGAATACTTTTTTTTAATTCAAGACATGAAAATTCTTTTCAAATAAACTAAAAATACGGAAACTATTTCTGAAATAATCTGAACATCTTTATTTTTTTTTTTTGTTATACAGGCCTGTCAGTTAAGTTACTGAAAGTCTCATTTGTATGCCCATGACCTGGAATCATTTACCAGCTCCAGAATTATAACTTATAACTGCTACAAACTCAACAACAACAACAAAAAAGGGTTAATTAAATACACCTACTAACCATCTCCCTGGATAATCTCAAGACTTCCTGATTGGGTCACCAGTTTTCTTCCAGACCTGTCAAAATAGATTTATGTTAAGTTTTAAAATAAAAAATTACCCTTTTATATCAACTTGAAGTGCCCTTTTTATTGTTAAATGTAATTAAACAATATAAAGTATTACTATTTAATTTAACATTCTAGCTTTTATGTTCACTTGAAGATGAAGCTGTGCAGCAATTTAGAATTACCATGAAGCATATTTTTATAAAGGATTATAAAATATCTGTGTTTGAGGGGTGTAAAATTTAGCACAAAAATGGATGACATGAAGCTTTGCAAATGAGCTTATTGTTCTGCACACTTACTAACAATAAATATTTTTCTGATACTTTTAGAGTTGTTACTTTTATGACTAAACATAGTCAATCAAAGTAGCTTGCAGGCCTTTTGGCTTGTCTACACCTGATTACAGAAAAGGAAAACTACAACCAAAAAACACTGCAAAATATGATTGTTTATTATCAACATTATGCTGATTAATTTTCAATAACACTAGAACAACTTAAAGTTAAGAAGTTAAGTTTTCTTTCCAACCTGGATGAGTTGGGTGTTCTTACACCTGTTGAGTCTTTAGAATTATTCTGGTCATAGCTCAGCTCCATAACAAGGTAATATGACTATCAAGGGTTGATATGCTATCATTCAATTTTCTGATAATGCAAAGTATATACCTGGTATGAAAAATGTAAGCTATGATATAACTAAAAAGAACAACAAATAGTTTGAAGAATAATGATATAGAAATATAAAGAAACAAATAGACAAGGAGCCTTCTTCATGACAAAAAGACGTGTTTTCAAATCGTTGCATCAAAATGGTTTGGTGACTTAATCAGATGAGAAAATATTCCTATTGCCATGTATCTGGAGATCATGTAGATTCTCCTAAATATAATGAGTGACAGCAATGAAACTAGGAAAATGGCAGGTTTTTTTAGAGAAAACTAGGTAAGCTCTATAAATGTGAGAATGTTAAGAATAAATTGGGCTGGTGGCCAGTCTTACTGAGATGAAACCTCGAAAGCATTATGATGATTTTAAATTTTATTTGATTTCAGTACTATTTGAGGGTGGGACTTTCACAGAAAATAGGCAATAATTTCAACCACTTTTTCACAAAATTCTTCTTTGGACTAGCAAAGTCAATAAATATGAAGTGGTTGATAAAAAAGGGAATATAATTCGGTCATCCCCTTATTTTAGTGCATTTTATATTTTAAGTTATTAAAAAAAAAATTCTTATAAAGTTTAAACTTACCTCATTAGTTATTATTATGAAATCTATTTTAAAATTATAACATCATTTTTTTGTTGAAAGAAAAGTATTATTTTTTATGTTTTGTAAGAAATAAAATTTGTATTTTACCTATCTTCTGTGAGTTACGGCACTATTGTTGTTGTTGGAAATCTGATTTTAAAAACCCTTTTCATTTTCTAAGTTAATAACCTGTTTAAACTCAACAAAACACACACAAAACTATTTGTAAAACATTAAATACTTTTTTATTTTTTATTTTAATTTATGTTTAAATTAGTAAAAGTAAGTTATTTTATTTAACTATACCATATGTACAAAGACCCACCCATAGTCACATGTGTCAAAAAAGGAAAACTACGCTGGGCAGGACATGTTGAAAGGATGCCAGAATATAGAGCAGCAAAAATCATTTACAGGCAAAAACCAGGAGGCAGAAGACTCACTCGTCGCCCAAGACTGAGATGGATCGATGATGTGGAAATGGACCTACACCAGCTGGGGGTTCGAGCATGGAGAAAGAAAGCCATCAATCGATCTGAATGGAAGGATGTGGTGGAGCAGGGCCCTACACACTACATGGGCTGTGGTGCCACAGATGATGATGAAGTTATTTTATATATTTTGTTCTAAATTTAGTCTAAATCTAAAATTTTTAAATGCCCTTTACTATATTAATTAAATGTTTACCATATTCTTATTCATTATTCATATAATTAATTCAAGATTTAAGAAGAGAGTAAGTGAGTAAGTATTTAGCTGTGACTAAAACTAAAAGTAGCCGTAAATGAGTACTCTTTCTTTTACTTGTACTTTAGTTTTATTAGGTATGCATTTCTATAGTTATGGCTATGGCATGGACTATAGTATAGTCAGCATAGACTATACTATCCACTGTATTGCTTCCCTTTAATTTTGTTGTTTTATTTATTACCTCCCCTTGCTGTAAAATGTAAATAATTTGTTTAGTATCATTATTGGATTTGTATTCATGCGCCGCGAGAAAGGGGAGGGGGGGGGCTATCCTGTTCATTTTTTCCCAAGTATAAATGAGTATATTCTAAGAACTATTTGCTGTGCTCATTTAGAAAAGGAGTCCTGCTAATTCCTTGGCGGGCTTTTTTTTCCATCATTTTCTCTGGGTGCGTTTTCATTAGTAAGTAGCCATTTTTTGTTAGAATTTTCAGAAAATTTAAGATTTTAGGGTTTGGGTTAGGTATAGCTTTAGAATTTTCGGAAAATTGAAGATTTTAATTTTAGGGTTTGGGTTAGGTATAGCTTTAGAATTTTCGGAATAATTTTAGGGTTTGGGTTAGGTATAGCTATAGAATTTTAATTGTGGCAGTAGTGATCTAATTGGTGAATTTCTAAAAGGATTAAAAAAGTGTATCCTCCCCTTTGTTGTGATTCCGATGCCTGATCAGTGAGTACCCATTGTTTTCTTCATTTTTAAAACTATTTTGCTTTTATGAAAAACGCTAAAAAATACCCCTTAAAATATTAGAATGTCCCCCCATCCACCCCTATGTTTTCCTTTTCTTTTCAAAATTAGCGGGTTGCTAAAAAACTGCGAAATTTTAGAATCCCTGATTCCCCTACCCCTCTAAATTCACGGGTCTCGCACTACTTTTCCGGCCATCTTTTTGCTATGGCACGTGTCCGGGCCGGTCGGAGTAGTAAACGTTTACCCAAGTACCACTATTACTATTACTAGTGACTAGTGTAGTGCAGTATAGTATCATTTTAAGTAAGGTTGTTAAGACCGCTCGTTTTTGAGGACCGGCTAACCATTCAAAAAAAGACCGGTTAATCGCTCGTCCTTATATCCCTAATGTTTTGAGAACTAACAAGAGAATGTTGTCGCCTCGAGTCGTCTGATGTCATCAAAGCCCGCTTCCCCCCCGCTTGCGTTCAGCTCTTTCCGCATTGCCCTCAATTCGTAGCATTTTTTTTAATCCAAAAAATTAACTAAACAGTGATGGTTAATTGTCTTTTTTATATTTTATTTTGAGGACTCGTAGTTCACCGGTCTAAGTAAGAGGACAGGTTCAATCGTTCGTTAAAATTAGCGAAGTATTTTTCATCAGTTTCAAAAACCAACGCCTCGCCCCCTCCGTTGTGGGTCTAAATAAGAGGACAGGTTCAATCGTTCGTTAAAGTTAGCGAGGTATTTTTCATTTCTTTCAAAAACCAACGCCTCGCCCCGTCCGTTTTGACGTCATGTTTACCTCTCTTGTGTGTGATACCGGTCAACTCGCGTATTAAAATTAATAATATAATAAAATTATAAAGCTATGGAGTAAACAATAATGATTATAAATGGAATTTATTTTTAAAAAAAAAACACATTATTTTTCAATCGTCAACTCGCCAGAATAATTGAATTTTGCGATTCACACGTTCACCCTCCCCGTTTTTTTCTGTTCAAATAGGGTTTGAGCTACACACGCTGTACTGTTAATGTGATAAACAAATGCTTTTGATAGGCAGGAAAACTGTCACTAAAAGATCGAACTCGAATTTGTGGGCCGATTAATCACCCTGTATCTTTGCTACGTCTTTCAAATACCTCTCGTAATATAGGTACATGTACTTCACTAAGCGGCGTGCGCCAATACGTTTTTTTAATGCCTGATATGGACTATAAACCGGTGATCAGAAAATGCGGATAGGTCACGGGGTCATATGCTTTTATAGCTTTCTTTGTCTTTATAAGAAACAGACTATAATAAATATAAATAGAAACAGCCTCGGCCTTGACCGTTGTTGACATCAAACACGCACTGTTAGTAACTAGTACTTTCAGTTCTGAACTTCAGCGAAGCAAGGCTATAACGCATCATGTACGCACTCTTACAGCTACTTGTCAGCTGGGTAGGGCATCGCTTTCACCGTGACAAAGCGAGAGGGAGAGGCGCGTTACGGCTTGTGTTGTTTTTTTTTTCACTACGTTACCGCTAGTTTTTTTTTTTTTCTTTGGTTTTTTGTTGTTGTTGTTTTCGGTTACACGGTCCTGCGGTCCTCAATAAAGAGGACCGATCCTGATCTCAGGACCGGCTAACCGGATAACCGGTTAACCGTTAACAAGCTTAATTTTAAGTATAGTATTATATTATAGAGTAGATACTAGAGTCACTGCTGCTCGACTGTAGAGTGTGTAGAGTAAGAATGTAGAGCCAGAGCACTCATCACTCAGGCAACACTGAATCATGAATGAGATTGAGCACTCTACACTGTAACTGTCTTTACTCTTTACTACTACTACTACTACTACTACTACTAAGTTAACTAAGGACTAAGACTACTACTACTACGAACACTAACTATATTCGCCTATAAATAAACGGAGTGTCTACTGCTACGACAAAGTAACGGCAGACAACCCGCGCGGATGTGGCTGGTGCTACGACATGTCGTAAACAATTTTCTGTATTTTCAATTATGCCATTACTAATACTTAAATACTAAACTGTAATTCTCATAATGAAATATCATGATCACTAGATAAGCTTATTAATGAATTTTAAAGGATTTTAAAAAATATAGATTGAGCCATTAAATGAAAAACAGTTATGAATTTAAAAAATTACACTTTCTCAACAGCTTCTCTAGATCAAATGATAGTACGGTTGCTTCGGATAATACTATCGATAGTGGGATCGATTCCCGCTGCCGGCTTTTTTTTTAAATTTAAATTTCATATATTATTATTTTTTTTTTAAAAATCATAATGAGTATGCTGATTATTTTTGTTATTATTCTGAAAAGCAGATACGTTGAATAAATCTGTTAAAATAATTTTTTTTAGATTTTAGACATGTCGTAACGCTAGCAACATCCGACCGGGTCGTCTGCTGCTACGACAGTCGTAAAAATGTGATATGTGCTTACTTACAGTTACGACTAAAGCTGTATTTAATTATGCTAATACTACTATTTATTTATTTTTTTCTTCTTTTGATTCGTGAGTTGAGACTCAGTCGGCATCATCAACGAAAAAGGTGAGGCGTGAGTTTAAAAAAATGACTATAAATCATCACTGTTGCTTAATTGTTTGGAAGATATTTTTGAAACATTCTCTGAATTGAAGGCATCGCGAAAAAGTGCTGAACGCAAGCGGGGGGTGGGGGGAAGCATGATTTGAAGCCATTGTCAGACGAAGGAGGCAAGTGCATCGTACCCCGCAGACTTGCTCGTCATAAAAAGTGCAAAGAGAGGCGGAAAGGGTAGGTGCTGAGAAAACGGACACAAACAGCAGCACGAAGTATTAGGGGGGGGTAAGGCGAGTAAACGAGGAGTCCTGTGCGGTNGATGAATGGAATGGTTTCCTGTGACAAGTCTGCACACGGCACATTTTATTATTCCACACGAAACGAATTATTTTAGGCCTACATTCTTGCGATTGTGCGCGAATCGTTGCTTGAGGATTTTCATTTACGGCTTTAGGCTTTACGGTATACTAAATTTTAATGGATCGGCATCACTTACACAAGTATACTATAGTATAGCCTATAGCAAAATCGGCTGATATATTTATAATCGGTAGACCAATATTATATTAAAATTAAATCTATTTAAATAATTTATTTAAATACATTTAGATTTTAGAATTACTGCACACACAAATATTATATATGCGTATACAATATAAAGAAGAGTTTGTTAAGATTTAATTCTTTCCAGGTGTCTACTACAAAGAGTGACTAAAACTAGTCGTAGCAGAAGTTGCGTATGTCGTAGCACTAAACAGCACTAGTTTCCTGACAAAATAGCCACATCCATAAATAAAAGCCGGGACTAACTTTAACCAACCACTAAACCATTTAAATTCAAGCATCCTACCTATGAACTGAATTTAAGAGGCATTGGTTTTATTTTTAGTAATATGAACAATGTACCCCTAAAAATATAATCAGTAACAGTTTCTTTAAAAAATCGACTCCATCATTGTTTACAGTGGTTACGTTTTTTCTCTTTCTATTTAAATTTAGGATTAAATTTAGTAACGGAACAAAACTATTAAAAGCTAACGGAAGATTTTCAGAATTTCTTATAGATGCTGATGATTCTATTCAGTAGCCTATTGTATTAGTTAGTCTTAGTTAAATAGTAATATCACCTTAAAGTACGCCAAACTATTTTTGACTATTTTAACTCCCCCCCTGTCACAAATCTCACCCCCCTCAAGTACGTACACCTGATTAAAATAAAATATTTAATTTAATAATTAATTTGTAAAACACGTCATTATTAAACTGTATTAAATTATAAAATTTCCACTTAAAAGTAGGAATGTACCGGATTTAAAATTTTGAAATCCGGCCACAGACAGATTTGGCCGGTTTTTTAAAGTGAAATCCGGAGGAGCCAGAGTCAGATTTGTTAATTAATATGGCTGGATTCCGGATTTGCCGGAGCTATCATGAATATTTAAAAATTAGGGCTCTACTGAAGAGCCCGATTAATGAAGTGAAATCCTGCCTGTTTATAGAATTGCCGGAGTTGGAACTAAAATCCGGTGTACTAAAAAGAACTAACAGATTATTAAAATGACTTCAATAGTAGAATAGTTAATTTTCAGCAGTTGTCACCTTTATTTAATGAAACAGGGACTCGATCTACATCGAATTCGAAAAAAAAAATTGCAAAAAATTAGACTTGACAATTATTATATAATTCACATAAGTTATCTGCTATAGGTGAATTCAAGTTTTAGACTTAAGATAATCTTAAGATTATGCAATCTATTGACACAGGATAAGAAGTAGATTAGCGAAACTTGACCTCACCCAGTGATTAAATAATGAAAAAGAAACAAAACAATTTGACTATAAAAAAAGACTAGATTGACAAATTATGAGGCCAACTCTTTTGTTTTATTGAATCTGTTTATTGTGGTCCTTTGAAAAATGTTTTATTCAGTCATATTCACTGGACAACATCCAACCATGATGACAGGAAGTCTTCATCCATAGTTACGAGTACGACTAGCATCAATATTTCACAATCATCGTTTCCTGGAAGGATAATTGCTGACAGATAAACTCGTCCTCATCTAGCCACTCAACAGCCTCTGTATGTGCAGGGCCGCCGCCAGGGGGTGAATCCAGGAATGGTTAGGGTGGTCTAGCGGTAGCGCGCTGGACTATCATACCGAGGCAAAAGAGAGTCACGGGTTCTAGTCTCGGAGCTGCCCCCCGGGGCATTGTGCTAGTCAAACAATCCCTTCCTCGTTAGTCATGGCTTAATGAAACTTGTGAACGCTACTTCACTTGCCCCACAGGCCATCATGGTCTGAAAAGGAGTTATTAGTGTAAAGAACGGA
>MUZC01000285.1:184290-211184 GCA_002072015.1 Radix auricularia | reverse complement strand
TATCTGTTACAGACGCTCCTTATACACAGAAGATTATTGCGTTCTAATAAGATTATTGCGTCTTAATTGATCATAATATGTTTCCCATTCTGTTCATTCACTCATTTTCAGCGTATTTTCATAATTTAAAAAAAATTAGATTAGCTGTTCCAATAAACATTAGAACTACTCCATTTGTTTCACCTGTCGTTGCTTTCGGCAACGATTTTCAAAGGCGGTGCAATTTTGAAACAATTATATTTACAATATGAATTATGCCTATGCACTAGGTCACTAGACACTAGTTGCTTATGTAAAGTGTATTATACTATACGTACTAATATATTAATAAGATTTCTATAACTAAACATAAAACTAAAATCAATTAAAAAAAATTAAATGAGAACTTGAATCTAGAGGAAATACTTTTTTATTATTATTATAATAAAGTAGATCTATCCTTCAAGTCAAGTGATTCTGTCTTAGTTTTACGGGTCTTATCATTTTTAACTTATCATTATGACTATGATGATATTTTTTGTAATAATTAATACAATTTTTAAAGGGATTTTAAATAAAACTTTTAAAAACGTGACTGGCAAATTTCATATTCGTTGCGTCGTTGCGCTTTGAACTAATGTTTAAATACTCTAAAATTGATCTTTGTTTTAATTTAAAAAAAATAAAAATACAGTTGTCTGTCAGTTGTTTTGTCACAGTACTTGCAAGCGCTCCAGTTCATTGTTTAAGTTTTATTAGTATTTGTATTAATATTATTAACTTATTAATATTTTAAACTTATTTATTTAAATTGAAAAGTGAGCTTTTTATATTATTTAAAAAGAAATTATTATTATGATTTTATTTTATTTTTAAGTGATTTAAATTGTTTTGTTTATTCATAAAAAGTTTTAAAATTCGATCATTTTGAAATGTAACCATGACAGCAAAAGCTTTTATATTTCAAAAGTAAACTTACAACGAAACGAATATTTAAAGTTGATTAATAGTATAAAATTGAAGACTACTTGTTTGATATTTATTTTAAAAATTATTTTGAAATATAGGATTTAAAATGTTTTATATCCTGATTAGTTTTAATCCGATAATATTTTAAAGTAGCTTTTTAGTTTTTATTTGAAGTCTTGAAATGAAAAGAAGGGGAGACTATTCTACACAACGAAATACACAGCTTCATATGGCGTTTCAAACTTAAATTCTTAATTTTTCCCCTTAAGCACTTGCACATAACTTCACATAATTTTCCTCAGAAGACTACAGGATTATGGATAACTTAAGTTCGCATCTAACTCCAAGAGGGGACAAAAGAGTGATATTCCTCGCGAAACAAATATCAGAAAGTAAAGATAGGAAAGTACCAAGTATTCTTTTGGCCTTAAGACGTAAGTGTCGTAGTCGTAAGTGAACTGAAAGTCACACGTGAATCATTTGAATTTTAGGTAAAAACCTATATACTATATCTCCGACCGGGCCGACCTTATCGGCGGCCATCTTGTTGCTATCGCACGTCACCACCGGAAAAGTAGTGCGAGCCCCGTGAATTTAGAGGGGTAGGGTAATCAGGGATTCTAAAATTGCGCAGTTTTTTTTTAGCTACCGGCAAATTTAAAAAAAAAATTCACGGGGCTCGCACTACTTTTCCGACGGTGACGTGCCATAGCAACAAGATGTCCGAAGGATTGGGGGACATTCTAATATTTTAAGGGGTATTTTTTAGCGTTTTTCATAAAAGCAAAATAGTTGTAAAAATGAAGAAAACAATGGGTACTCACCGATCAGGCATCGGAATCACAACAAATTAGATGACTACTGCCACAATAAAATTCTATCGCTATACCTAACCCAAACCCTAAAATCTTCCGAAATTCTAAAGCTATACCTAACCCAAACCCTAAAATCTTAAATTTTCCGAAATTCTAAAGCTATACCTAACCCAAATTCTAAAATCTTCAATTTTCCGCTGAAAAAAAAAATGTCTACCTACTGATTGAAGCGCACCCAGACGGCGTGGCAGGGTAATTAGCAGCACTCACGTCACTTCTAAATGAGCACAGGAAATAGTTCTTAGATTATACTCATTTACACTTGGGAAAAAATGAACAGGAGAGCCCCCCCCCCTCTCCTTCATCCCATCGTTATTAATGTACATATAAATTCTCATTAAATATTAAATTAGGCCATAAATATTAAATTAAAATCTCTCCCCTCACGCCCCTCCTCTTTTTGTTTTAATTTATTTACCGAAAGCGCGCTGCGCGCAATAATACAAATGCAATTATGAAAATAGACATTATTTACATTTTACCGCAAGGGGAGGTAAGATTCAAGGGAAGCAACTATCCTTTCATAGCAACCGGAAGAGACGCGACGCTGCGGTCGGAGATATAGGTTTTAGCCGAATTTTATGCTGTGACTCAGTGAATGTGACTGAATTATTAATAATTCAAAATAGTAATATTATTTATTTGCATTAGTTGTATTATAATAATAATAGTCTAGTGGAGCGAGCTGGACTGCCAAACAGAGGCAAAAAGAAAGTCATGGGCCCTTGGTGCTGGCAAGGCCCCGCGACCTGGGGCATTGTGTTAACCACATAATTCCCTGCTCGTTAGTCGTTAGTGGTGGGTTAATGAAACTAGTGAACGCTACTTCACTTGCTCAATAGTTCGCCATGAAAAGGGGTTCTATATTCTATAAAGTATAAAGCCAGAGAATGGTGATCTCAACTATTTACATTGTTATTGTTAAGGCCAATATCAATATGGCAGACAGAGTACTTCTGGTAATGAAATGTTGTATTTTTACACTTGAAAGGTAATAAATACAATTATTTGTATTCATAAACGTAATTAAGGGCTTAGTTTTAGTTTTAGGGTTTAGGTTAGTTGTCTATTTTTTAAATTAAAATAGAAAAACAACAAATGTAGCTGACAAAAATACCATTTATCGAGTGCACCACTCACTTGACTTGCTTTTTTTGCTTTTACTTTTACCCTATTAGTAATATGGTAAGATTATGATTAAGTTTAAGAAGGGTGCCAGAAATTAGAAATTGATAAAGCAAAGAAGGATGCAGGATGAAATTGATAAAACTTGTAGAGCTGAAAATGTTCCTTTCTTTTTTTTTTTTAAATGCTTGCACTTATAACTTTTAAAAAATCTGTTATCCTTGTGTGACAATGACAAGTGAGTGAGTTTAGTTGAGTGCTCTTTTTATTTTAATTAGTTTGTAAAAATTTGATTTTCCCAGCTCTCCTGCTTGAATCACCAGCATCAACTCAAGCAGGAGTCAAATTAAGACAAGAAATATGGGAATACAACTTACTTAGAGTGCTTGTTTTAGTTTTGAAGCAAGATTACAGCATTATTGATGGGGAGTGGGAGACTGCTGCTGAGCTTGCCATGGTTCTCAGGTAGGCCTAAGTTGAATTAATGTTTTTTAAAACAATATTTTAAAAATTGATTTTATTATGTAAGTATTTTCATTTCTTTCACCCCTTTCAGGTTTATTTTTGTTGAATATAATGTATCAATTAACATAAAAGACTGTTAAACATAGTTTAAATTAGTAAGACCTACTGAATACAAACATTATTATAAACAGCATACAGAAAAGATCAGTGACTATGGTAATTGGAAAGGGGATAATAATTGTAGTGCATAAAATTGTTAAACCAGATTTTTAAAAAAAGTTATCAAAATAGTGTGAGTGTGATTTCATTTATGATCGACTCAACCCATTAAAAAGATTGTATAACTAATTTATTTTAAAGATATTGTCTGTTCTTAATATAGCAATGCAACATGTGGTTTGAATCTCAAAAATGAAGAAAGACTTCAGTTAGAAAAAGACCTACTGCCAAAGTGTGTAGACAATATTTTATTGCTTGCCCGGCATCTATATAGCATCATGGTAGACACACCAATAACACAGGTGAATAACAATATTTCTGTTACGGATATTCAATGTTTTTATTTCCTTCATCCAACTTATCTTAAATTTATTCTTGGTACTCCCCATATCAGTTTCTCTTATTCTCACTTTCATTAACTTATTTTAATCCTCAGAAAAAGGAAAGTTCACAACTAGCCATTAATTTCAAAGTTGTTTTAGATGCATTAGTCCGTTTGTGTTCTGGATACACATTCATGACAAGTTCAGGTAATGAATGTAAAGTTTTTAAATGATTTTATTTGACAAACCATTCAATTAATACCAGAGAAAGCTATAAAGTTAATAAAGAAACAGAACACACAATCATCATATAAAAATGTGTTAATTTAATTCTATTTAACTGAAGAATTATGTGATAAATAACAAGAAAAGTAAGATAACAAAAAAAACACAGAAAATATAAGCTATTTTTGTCTTTTATTGCTATCCTTTCATCAATGCTAATTTAAGTCATAACATAAAATTAATTCATTATTTTATTATGACTATGTGCATGCATTCTTTTATCTCAATTATACTGAAATTAATTTAAATAACACAATTTTAACAAATATTTAAAAAAATAATTAACAAAATACACTTTCAACATTTGTTTTTCATGAAGTAACTTTTTTCTTTCCCCTCATCCTAGCCATCTCTTCACAATGGCTCCTGCAACTACTTGTTTCTGACAATGCTGATGTAACAAATATCACAATGGAAACTATTGAAAAGTTTCTCAGATTGGATCCGTAAGTTCTTGTTTTCTAATGGATAAAATTCAAATTCTTACACATGTAACTTAAAATAAACTGAAGTTTAGAATCCTATAAATGCTTTCACTTTCTAACCAACATAATTTAAATATAAAAGCCCACTATTCCACTTTTTTTGTATGGTTTTTAATGCCGTCAATTTTATCTCAGTGTAATCAATTTAAAAAAACATGTTGTTGGTGTAATTAGAAAGAATAATTATTATTCACAAAACAAAATATTAAACTAATTTAAAATTAATGTATTTGTTCACAAGGCATTTACTGAGCCGTGTTGAAGAGAGTACAGTTTTCACCTTGTTAGATGAGCTGATTTACAAACTGACAGTGAACACTGACAGATCAATAGCTGTGTAAGTATACGGACTATACAATATCAATTGTTTATATAAAGTGTATAAAATAATTTTGTCAATAACCTAAACATTTTTTTAAAAATTACACTAAAAATTTAGAGAATAAATTTTTAAAAAAAAATAAGCAATAGAAAGTAATTTTCAACTTTTAAAAATGTATTACAGTAGAAAAAAAATGTGTCCAATCAGAAAAAAAAAAGTAATTAAAAAAATTATAAAAATCAGAACAAAACCTTTAATTTGCACTCAATTTAAATCCTTTGCATGTTTAATGCATTTGAAGTAATGAAAATTTATTTTAAACGTTGAAAATAATTTTTTGCTTGCTACTTGACAGGATGAGGAAAAAATATATGCATTTTAATAATTTCTATGAAAATTCATATTAAGGCTTTTAAAGTAAAAGTAGTTGTTATGTTTTTATAGATCTGCATGTCGATGTCTCATTAAAATATGTGATAGTCAGGACAAATTGGTGAAATCCCTGTGTACAAGATATGTGTGAGTAAAAGAAGAAAAAGTATTTTATTTGGTTTCCTCAGTTTCTTGCAGTTTTAAATGTGAGACAATTATTAAACATTTAACACTTCTGTCTAATGGATTTTATGGTAAAAGTTGTTTTTTTCTAACAGAATTTTTAAAATTGCATACTTTTTATACAAATCCATTTTAAAATATTTGACTTTTTAAAATTTCTGTTCAATAGTTTTTTGATTTGTAGACATGTGGCAATGAAATTTTTGTGTGTGCATTTTTTCCATAGAGGGCTACGTCCCTTACTAAGGAGATGGGAGGGTAAAGGCTTTGACAGAGATCTACGTCATATTTCTATTTTGCTGGAGTCTGGGTCAGCTTCTCAAGCCAAATCTCAGGTAATGTGATGAAGAGTTCTTTTTCAAAATATACAATAAAACTTGCTATGGAGAAAATCTGTTTGAAAATGTGCTTTTGAGAATTATATGTTGTAATTTTCATATTTTCCTATTATAAATCCATACATTTTTTTAAAAAGTTGAGATGTAATTTAATTATACAGCGTCAAGATGAATGTGCACGCTACATTCAGGCCGTGTGGAGAGGGTTTTCATCTAGACGGAAGCTGCAGAGGGCAAACAAGGCTTTTTCAAAATTTCAGAAATCATATAGGTAAAGGTTTATATTCCATTCCAAATATTTAAAGAGCTCTATAAATATCAAATCTGCTATTGTATTTCATAAAATTGTTTATATTTTATTTATATTGTACTCAGAGTAAAATTACTCCTTGGACTAAAGAATTTTTTTTTTTTATTCTTGAAGTGATAAATTGCAAATTAGTGAAAAAATGTAAGATTTAGTTGCCTAAGTTTAAATTTCACCTATGGTATTTCACCTGTGATACAATAAGAATGCAAATACAAAAGTTTAATTTCTTCAAACTCATCTCTTCAAACTTGAATTTCAAAATTCACTAAACAACAATAAAAAATTTCTTTACATGATAAACGTAGCTTATTTTCACATGTCTTACATCGAATGCATTATTAATTACGTGTGTTACTATTTTTATGAGAAGCGCTGTGTATAAATTATTGAACTGTTATTATTATTTCCACGTGATGCCCACTACAGGTTGAAGAAGGCCAAGGAGGAGCAAGTAAAGCTGCAGACACAGTATCAGTCAGAGCTGTACTTCCAGATGAAGTTGAGGCGTCAGCAGCTGCTGCGCACATTGGATGAGAAGAGGTTGAAGACACTGGAGATTTTGCCGGCTTGTGAGATTATATTTTTATCTTTTTGAATTTTAAACAAATTAGTTGACTTTAGTGAAGACACTTGGATGGTTTAAGCAAAGCCTGTGAACGGTCTTCTGTTGAGAGCATCTTCATCTTTTTTTTGTACAAGTAAATGGAGTCTTTTAAAAGTGCAAGGTTAACTTTTCAACTTTCATAAACATTGCAAAAAATAATTTATTTCTTTTCACTTTCTATACCTGTTATCATTTCTCATTAGGACTTTGTTAAGTATGTATTCCAAATGATTTACTATATATTAAAAACTCAGGGAGAGGAATAATCTGAAGTTCACTATCAAAGCAACAACAAAATGCTATTTAATGTAACATCAGTCATTCTATCATTGACTAAAGCTAAGATAAGACCTTGGGTGCATGAATTCATACAAGTACATCAGTCACCTGACTCTTGACACTGTGTATGCAAATAAACTTACAAAGCAAACCTATGTTTTGTTGATGCTTAAATGTTCTGTTTACCATCTAGATTTTTGTTATCATTATTTTTTATATGGTCTACAGCTCAGATAGAAAATTACTTGAAGAAGGAGAAATCTGTGGCAGCCACTCGCATACAGACATTATGGAGGGGTCACAGAGAAAGGTCAAAGTTGACAGAGAGGCAAAACATAGCTAAGCAAGTTCATGCAGCCATCATTATACAGAGAGCTGTAAGGCTTATAATATTGCTTTAACTTTTTAAATTTACTTTAAGAAGTTACAATTAATTAAATATCTGTGTTAACCCATGCTTTACTGTTGGTTATAAGATATATAATAATATATAGGGAGCACTTTGGTGTGTGAATATAATGTTGCCTTGCATCCAAAATCAACTTAATTTGTTCCCAAATTTTGGTGCTAAATTTTTACACGTGAATTAATTTAATTTTTTAATTCGAATAATTATACAGTCGAGCCTCTCTAAATGGAAATCAAAGGACCTGAAAAAAATTTGACTTTAGGAATTTGCGAGTTAGGGAAATTGGCCTAATAGGCACATATTAATCAAGGACAATGTTGATATTGAAAGGAACGGGTGGGGGGGGGGGCAGCATTACAAGCCAGCAGGCTTGACTAGAAGGAGGGGCAGTGTGAGATGTTTCATATCAAAGGAAGCCAACTTAGCTTTGAAATACCAATACCGCCGATAAAGTCCCTCCCCACCCACATGACTCCCGCCATAGAGGGAGGGGGATTAAGATTTTTCATTTAATTAGTTTTACACAAATGCCTTGGAAAATTCGACTAACGGAGGTTGGAAGCC
Organism: Radix auricularia; assembly: GCA_002072015.1. Classification (NCBI taxonomy): domain Eukaryota; kingdom Metazoa; phylum Mollusca; class Gastropoda; family Lymnaeidae; genus Radix; species Radix auricularia. The sequence continues at coordinate 203,078 of MUZC01000285.1, read as the reverse complement.
AAAATTTTCAACACATTTTTTTAAAGGAATTATCTTATTAGTTAACATATTAAGCTTTCATTTGATGTTTTAAATGAAATCCAAATATAATAAGAATAATCTTTAAATTTGTTATAAATGTGATATCAATGGTTACTGAACTTTTGTCCGTCTACTCACCAAGTCGTCAGCTACGCTCTTCTGCAGATACACGCTTTCTCTGTGTTCCTAAGACAAGAACTAAAACATTTAGGGAAAGGTCATTCTCTTTTTGTGCAGCCAAACAATGGAATTCTCTTCCATTACACATCCGTAGTTTTTCAACTGCTAAGTCCTTCAAGACTGCACTTAAAACACATCTTTTCAAACTTTATTTTGAAAATTAATGAAACAACATTTTTTTAATGATTAACGTAGCTGATGTACTAAGTATTGTCATTTATGTAGTTAGTATGATATGAATGTTTATTTAATTAATATATGTAGTGTTATCTCCATGTAAAGCGCTGTGAGCCCGGCTCCTGGCTGGGATACGGCGCTATATAAATTATCATTTTATTATTATTATTATTATTATTATTATCATATTATTACTATTATTATTATTATTATATACAACAACCACATCTTACTAGGTAGTGTCATTGTGCCTCTCAATTCCAGTTTCGTAAATGGCTTGAGAAGACTGCCCTATCAGAGCAAGCTTTCCCCACATACCTCAAGCCCCAGGGCCTGACTGATGCCAGACGAACTGAGCTTATCCAGCAGATTGGACAGTGGAAGGAGCAGCATCCGGTGGGTGTGGATTTTATTACTTGCTATTGTGCTGTACGAATTATTATTGTTGACAAGCTACTAAAATGCTAACGTTTTTTAAATTTCTATATTATTTTGATACACTACCACAGGGTTTATCCAGACTAGGGCTGTTATCGATTAAATTAAATTTAATCGTTATCTTTTGAAAAATTACCGATTAATTAATCGATAATTTTGTTAAGCTAAAAATAAAGATGTATGACGTCATTAAACTGAAAATTTCAAGGGAAGTAATAAAAACAGGCAATTGGTATAGTCGTTAAGTTACTTTTAAAACAGTTAGCACTGAAAACAAGTTAAATAACGTATTAAAGTTGAGGCACTTGAATGAAAATTTCAAATTAATTTTATAAATATAAAAGTAATACAGCTGTATAGAAATTGTTTGATGATTAGTAAAAACATAAAGATCATCTTTTTATCCCAAGTGGTTCGAAAGCTATGATTTTTTTTCTAAGACCTCATAATCTCTTTTTTCACTATTTTGTTTTCCTTCATATTTTGTGCCCTTTTATTGCATTTTTTAAAATGCCCATAACCTAAGTATTTAATTTAATTAAATTTAAAACACGTACTATTGTTAGGGGATATATTTAAAAATAAGTAGAACCTAGTTCAATATAATGTCAATGAATTTAAACTTTGTTATTATTAAATAGTTAAAAAGAATGTTTTTTTAAAAAAAATCATTGTCCTTATAAAACAGGTTATTTTAAAGTATACTCTTTCTAAATTCCCTTAACGTAGAAGTTTGTACGTAAAAAAATAATGATAAAATAAAAACTATTATTAATTATTTATGAAAAAAACAAAAACATTTTTCTATTTTTAATCACTATTTTATCGATTAAAATAATTTTAATCGATAAAATAATTTACAGATTAATCGAGATATTAATCGTTAATTTCCGCAGCCCTAATCCAGACTATTATATTTTATATTTCTCCTTCATTTCCCACTTACATTTTTATCACCTATGCTTGCCATAAGCAACATACCATAGGTGGAGCTCATGGGTCACCAACTTGTGATGCTTTAGCTAAAACTTACTTTCAACAGATATTTGCATGGATCAAAATATGGCCATCACTAATATGTTATGATTATTCAGCTTTTGTGGTATGGTATCAGGTTGCGACCCAGCATATGGGAAATGTTGCAATGTTATTTTAAGATTGAGTAATAGAAAAGGAGCAAACATATATCATGGTTATTTGATAAAATGTGTGGAAAGTAAATTTTTAATGTTCTGTCTTTACTGCATTCAAGTTTTTAACTAATAATAATAAATAGATAATTAATATAGCACTGTATCCCAGTAAGGAACTGGGCTCACAGTGCTTTACTTGAAGGTAGTAACATACATATAAATAATAAATTAGAATTCATACCATAACAACCACATTAATTACAGTACATAAAACAAAAAGCTACATTAATCATTAAAAAATGGTTCTTCATTAATTTTCAAAATAAATTTTGAAAAGATGTGTCTTAAGTGCAGTCTTGAAGGACTTGGTTCATGGAGTGCTACAGATTTGTAATGGTAGAGAATTCCATTGTTTAGCTGCACAAAAGAGAAAGACGTTTCGCCAAATGTTTTAGTTCATGTCTAAGGAACTGAGAGAATGCATGTGTCCTTTAAGTTGTTAAAATATTAGCTTTATTAAATTCATATTAATAAGAGAGAATACAGAGTGTATTTGACAAAAAAATTACTTTTTTAAATATTAGATTATTTTTTTTTCTTTTTAAAATTAAGGAAAATCAGAATTTTAGACAATATCAAACAATTGTATGTAATATCATTTCACTTTAGACAAGGATTGAGACAAGGGAAGAGCTTGAAGCAGTTTACAAGAGAGCCCAGGAGATGTTAGCAAGGCATTACCAGAGCATACGGCCTTACAGAAAGCTGGAGTATCAGTGTGAAAACCTGATGGCACGACTAGATACAGACATGGAACTCATACAGCGTAAGCCTTGAAAAATAACTGGTCTCTTTAAGTTGTAAAAAAAGGCAATATTCCTACAGTTCATTTCAAAACTAATTGTATTGATTTTAATTTATTACTAGGGTTACCAGCAATGCTCCCTCCAAGGCTCATTGGTCTGTGTGCAAAATAAAAAAAAACTTGTGTGCAAAATTACAAAGCATTGTGGGCATTATAACAAAATTTTACACCTCCCAAACAAAGATAAAATATCATAATTTCAAAATTTGCTACACTGTAATTCTAAACTGCTGCATGTCATTGCCTTGTATCTTAAAGGGAGCATTTAATAGTTCATTTTAATAGACTACACTACATTTTTTTTATTTGATAATCACAATTTTTTTTCCTCTTTGAATAATTTGAAAGCATTCATTTCACGCCTGAAAGTTTTTTTAATGGATATGAAAGTTATGAGATTGTTAATTCTTTCGAAAAAGAACATCTTAGTATTTAAAAAAAATTAGGGGAGTTGAAATTTTTCCTTGTGAACTTTGTCTCCCCAGTGGCACCAAACTTACAGGATGTCACCCAGAAGGACATTGACATGTACTCAAGTCGCTCACTTCCTATTGCCACGGTTGCCAAGCAACAGCACAACCAAACGCTACTCAGGCTGCAGCAGCCGTGGTGGAAAGTCCTGGGCATGGATGACCTGGAGCCCAACGAGGAAGAGAAGGAGAGGATCAGAGCTGAGATTCATCTGGAAACTTTGGGAATATGATCTTATAAGTTGTTGTTTATGTGGCATTGTTACAGAGTACCTATTGATAGACATTCGTATTGGTATAAGTTTTCATTTGGCATAATCCACCTGTTGTATTGAGGATAGCAGAAGATTAGAAAAAAACATAAACACATGGATCAATTAATGGTAGTAAAAAAAATAGTGTATCCTAAATTCTCTTGTAAAGAATTAACTTGAAAGAAGACAATGTCCATTGTTTGCTAAACAATCCAACACCAGCTATATAGCACATTGTGTATATGAGTAGCAACGTTCTACATTCAAGGCCAGCCATACAATATGATGTGTATTACTAGCTACACACCACATTCAAGTAAGTAGTCACATACTACTTAATCTCAGCCATGTACTCTAATGTTTATGTAAGTAGCTACACACCACTTAATCTCAGCCATGTATTCTAATGTTTTTGAATTCTGTAAGTAGCCATATTCATACACAGATCAGCTAAGTAGTCTGTTGTGTCCATTTTTGTACATATATATACACAAACAGCTCAGCTTTGTGGTATAGTGTGTAAATTTGTGTACATGGTAGTACATACCATATCAGTACACAGGTCACCTTTGTAGTCTGATGAAAATGCATGTGTACACCACACTTTAGAAGAAAAGAAGTACAAGTGAATTGCCTTACATGAAATCATAATTATGCCCATTAATCATTGACTTAGTTTGCCACTAATGATGATCTGTTTAATTTTTTGTAACACCACAAAGTAAGTTTTTTTACCCCACAAAAATGCCCCTGCTTTCTATTAAACTATTAAATGTGATATTTTATTATTAAAAAATAAATTTTCAACAAGGTATGCAACATTATGGAATTTATTTATTTATAAATGTGAATATAATTTTAAAAAAAAACAAAACTTTTGACATCAATTGTTGTGTTCTGTGATTATAAAAGGTATCTGTTGAAATTGAGTGTTAAGTTCCATCTTATGTAAAGATTGGGTCTTTTTTCAGGTTTCAACTGTTGGGTCTGAATCAGAAAACTATTAATGATTGTAGTTCATTGGTGGGATAATTCTTAATATAAGTACAAAATAACTACATTGTTCAGTGATTCCAAGGTTTTTTGTTTACATCTGGGGCCTCATTGGGCAATCTTAATTAGTTACACACAAGCAGAAGACATCAAACAAATAATACAAGGGATAAATGTTAAAGTATTTAAATTATTTCAAACTTTGATTTAAAACAATTGTATTTAAAACTACATCCTTTGTCCTTGACATATAACTGCAAAGTTACCAGCTTACATCCTGTAGCTTAAAAAAATGGTATATTAAGACACGGACTCAGAACTTCAAACTTATAGAAACTTGAATGAACTTTTGACTGACTTGACCCTAGATGTCAATGAACCATTGTTAAAATGAGGCATGGCTCCCTTCCTAACAAGTAAATGGCAATGGAAGTGATGTGGATCAGTCATTCTATTCTATACAATAACAATTCATGCGTTTACTGCAGAATATGCTTATAAAGTTTGCCATGTGAAACTGGACTTACACATTGCTAAATCAAGGGACATAATCCCATAATGCTCATTCCATTCACAAAATGTAATTATAAAGTTGAATTTCAAAAAATTTACATCCATCCCATTAAACACAAATATTATGGAATTTGAAAAAATAATATTTTATGACACCATGTTAAATAATGCTGCTTAAATGAGTCATAAGTTTAGAATGTTTCATGTATTTTAATAACTTTCAATTCTGGTGAGCTCCCCTAACTAATTTTCCTGTTAAGGGCCCAGAGCCTGGAAATTATGAGAAAATTCTAAGAGTGTTTTACACACTTTCTTAAATCTCAGAAATTTCCACCAACTAAAGAAACACATTTATCATTTATTTACTCCAAAATCTCCACGAAGGTAAAAAATTAACTTGGTTTTCCTTCCAAATCAACAACGATCACCTCGACTTGAACTTGAATACTGCGAGGCATTTCCGTTTCAACTGTTTTCTCACTCCCCTGCACGCATTCTTCAGCAGCTGCTTGAAGACAAGCTTGAGGCGCGGGATTCTCATGGGATAGACGAAAAAATTAAACACCGAGTTGGACACGCCTATCGTGTAGCAGATGACTGACACCTCCAAGCTGACCTCGATGTCGAGGCTCCGCAACACGTTGATCAAAAACGTCGGCAACCAGAGAAATATGTAAACACAGAACATGAGGAACAAGATCTTCAGCGTGCGGATATCCCTTCCGGAATACGTCGGAACGCCGAATGGCGAGCTTGGCGTGGAGCTTATTGTCGTGGCGGATAGGCTGCGGCCTGATGTCGTTTTTCCGAAAGCAGATCGGTAGGATTCGGAAAGGGCCGAGGAGGAAGTTGTTGATGATGAAGAGTTCGTTCTTGGTGATAGCGTGTCGTCTTCCACCAAGCTCGGGTTTGTTTCTGAGCTTGGCGATGCGATGCAAGGAGATGCACTTGTAGTCTCAGTGACGCTCTCTGTTGGGGGGCTCGAGCTTTGAGAGTGGGTATACAGTTCAAAGGTTGGTCGCCGTTGTGAATATGGGAGACTCGTAATCTTTTCAGGCTTGCAGCACACCAGAGAACCCCCGACACAGGCGGCTATCGAGCGGTTAATCTCAGAGACCAACAGAGAGCTTTCAATGACGAATGAGTAGGTTCCGTTCCACGCCACACAGTCCACCCGAGGTCGCACATGCTCCACGTGATCTGCTGGTGTTTGCGATGTTTCAGACCCACCTGGGTGTTTTTTAGCCTCACCACGGCCTTTCATCCCCACTGTATCTTTATCGTCAGAAATATCATTGAAAACGAAAATGGAATTAGGCGCGCTCTTGTTGATGTAAGGCAGATCGAAGTTGTAGAGATTCCATGCTGGTATCTTGGGTTCTGAGCACCACAGATGTGTCAGATTTTCTATTCGAGTTACGGCTTTACCCAAGCAGCCAGCCTTGTCTCTCTCAAAGCGCATTTTCGGGGTATTTATTTCAAGATTAAGCGCCTCCAATCTAGAGTGGGAACTTTCTAACTCACGCCGCGTGGCAAGACCGTGTTTTAGTCTCTTCAAACTGTTTTCCATGGATGATATTCTCTTGTGGCCACGCTTATGTTTGAAACATTTTCCTGGCTTTTGTTCCATGCAGAGCGCCGAAGGAAGATAACTAGGTGAGGGTGTTATTGTTATAATTCCCGGAAAGCGAGTTTCTCCTGCTAGCGTTTCTTTTATATCTAGATCATGTCTTGACTGGTCCTTAGCAGCGGCCGTCGGAAAAGCTATATAAAAATCATCAATTTGAAGGCCTTTGTTATCTCCACCTTCGGAACTACCGGTTGAATCATTGCCCTCCGCCTGAATTGTCAAACTCTCCCCTTGCTCGTGTCTGTATGGCGTGAGCTCCGATAGGAATGAGAGCGGTGAGTCTGGTCCTGTGCTCAACAAGGAAATTCCAGATTGTATGGAGGACGTCACCGTGTCCGTTGAAAATGTTCGCATGGGCAACTGTCGTAATCTCCGGCTTTTTTTGACCACACGAAACACCGACACGAACATGATGGCCGTCAGGACGATGGTGAATGTGAAAATAGCCGCTAGAAACAGGTGGAAATGGCGGTTCACTTCAGACCGGAACACTTCGGGACAAGAGGCGTACTCCCAGGCGTGGTCGACGATGACGTAAGGAAAGAATGGCAAAATCGACGAGAAAAACCAGATCCCTACCACCGCGGATTTCACCAAATACAGATTCATGATGGCGTGATAATGCAGGGACATTTTGATGAAGACGAATCTATCGATAGAATTGGCCAGCATAAACAGGAGGGACGCGTTGATCATACTCTGAGAGAAGAACCCGTACAGGATGATACACACCGGGAGAATCTTTCCAAGGTCCAGGAAGTGGAATAAAAGATTCGCCAAGTTGGTGCCAGCGACAAACATGTCCGCAAAGGCGAGATTGGTGATGTAGGTGGCGCTGGGCTGTCTCCTTAGCAGTCGGTCCTTGTAGATGATGTTGATGATTAGAGGGTTGAGGAAGAGAACGATAACGTCGACTAAGATGCATAATGCCTTGTAGATGACCTTGACACTCAGCGCAAGTGTCATGGCTGAGATGGCTTGAAGCAGTCCTTAATGACGGAAGAAATTCTTACTCGTTCTGTGTAGATACAGAATGGAATCATCTATGGCCAACTTGTCGAACTTAGGAAATTATCTTAAAACTCTTAGCATTTTTTGTTTTTGAACTGCTGCTGGAAATTGGGATGATCAAATCACTGTGGAGAGAATTTTGAAAAATCTCTATAATACTTAATTTAATTGAAGTAGCAATTATTTTAATGCAATATTTTACACCAAAAATTTGATATAATACTTTTTTTTTTTTTTTTTTGAGAATGAAAATACCCACATCTGTAGAAGACAATGCTGGTGAATTTCAATATTTTAAAATGAAGAACTATGAACCATACATCAATTATCAATAAAACATTTCCTTAACATTAACAATATATTAATTATAAAACAACAACAACAACAAATTAAAAGCTTTAAAAAAACAACTTACCATTAACAACCCGTCACACGAAACAATTAAATTAAATGGAAGAAGAATTATGTTTCTATCCTCGCTATCCAATTACAACACTTAACTAATCTTAGGTAATCATCTTACTGCATGCTACCGAGCCTCGGCATCATGATCCAACTGATAAAATAATTCAGTCTGACCAACTCTGGCAGCGTACCAAGCTTGGGTATTAAGGCCTGTGTAAAAGATTGGCATCCCGGATGACCTGGTATTTTATCTATTTTGGATGTAAATTTAAAAAACAACACACCCCTACCCTTCTTTTCTTTGTGTATTTAGTATTTACATCTGCGAGCGTTAAAATTGAGTTATCACATGAGGGGCCTGAAATGTCGCTACAAAATTTCATCACATAAACAGTTATCAGTCCTTGATGTCAACAGAGAGTCCTCCAGCGGACTGAGTGCTCTTGAGGCGATCTCTCACCGCCAGGTGGCCGTAATATAGCTCGACGCCAGATATTCAAATTTATTCTTAAAACTTAATGTGAAGAATCAGTGGCGTCACTAGAGTTGGTGTCACCCGGGGCGGTAGCTCATGGTGTCACCCCCTCACGACTTAACCTTTAGAACTCCTCCGAATTTCCCAGTGCTAAATTACGGGAAAATACAGAATTTTACATTTTGTTGTCACCCCCTTGATGGTGTCACCCGGGGCAACCCGCCCCCACCGCACCCCCAGCGACGCCCCTGCGAAGAATATATTTTGGTCATGTGCCCCAGTTATTTAAAAAAAAATCTCAGCCATGAATGGTACAAGGTTTTATTTTGTTTTTCCGATGTGTTTGGGGACGAGGCAATTGCGAGAAAAGAGTAGCGGGTACGTGGGACGTGTTACGTTCTCACGAGATTGGAAGATCAAACATTTCTTTCATCATAACGTTGGAAGCCAATCACGTACTTCCTAAAGAACTTATGTTTAAGCTTTGCGATAAGAACTTTTAATTTAATCTCATTTATGGTATAAATCTTATGGTGTCAGGTGCTCAATAACCCCCGTTTTACGACAGGCTTCTTTGGAATTTGTTGTTGTAGTTGACATTTGTTGTATCTTACCTTTCACTACTTTTAGACGATAAAATGAAGACGAGATGCCGAAATTAAATCACGAACTTATTACACCTGGTATGGCTATGCTCCAAAATATGACTATTAACAATGATATTACTCAAAAGGGCGTAAATAAGACCCCCTCCCTCCTCCCAAGCTGTAAGAGCAGTCATGTAACCTTTCGCAAGACTCAATCGTTTTTGTTGCTAAGTTTCTAAGTGCTAACTGTTCGATACATTTTATTCCATGTGTTTATGTTGGCCAACTTGCAACTTCAGTGTTCAAAAGCCCCTTACGTCCGCTTGCTTTTCGGTGCCTTGACACCATATGGTATGCATGTCATGCTTTCATTGTGAATTATTTATTTATGAATTACATCTTTTTCGCAATCAGTCGCATGGAGCTCTCTTCTTTCATCGTTTTATTTTGGTTCTCCGATTCCTCTTGCTGTCCTTCCAGATTTAAATTGCTGTGTTAACAAAAAAAAAATGTTGTTTTTTTGCTGCGGAATACTTTGCGCTGAAATGTTCTTCTTTTTTTTTTTCCTTCAGATTTTCTCACAACATTTTATTTTTATATTTATCTGATCCAAACCTGACACCAGCTTATCTTAATAACATCGTTAGAGATTTTAAATAATTCTTCGTTTAAGGTGATTGCACATATTGATAGTATGCAGAGTAAATTGTGAATATAGATGAATAATTTTTCGTATACTGGTAAATTAAAATTGTAATGGATGTCAATGAATGATGCGACTTTTCCTATTACAGCATTATTTATAGATTTATCTTTGTATACATAAGTAAGTCATTACTTAAGAGCTTTAAAAAAATGTTTGTCTTTCCGTTATTTTGTGTAGATAAGATTAAGTTGCTATGTTTGGTAAGAAATGTGCTTTATTAACATGGATTTATATCTGGTCTCACAAAAATCGAAAAGGCTTAATTAAAAAAAAATATATGCTGACATAAGAGCTGGTATTAACAATTCAGTGTTGGTTAATGGGGGCCGTCCATAAATGACGTCACGCGATTTTGGCCGATTTTTTTACCCCCGCCCCCCTACGTCACGCGTCGTCACAAAATTTTGACCCCCCATCTACAAAAAAAAAACAACAAACAAACTTTAATTTCTATTTGAAAATAAGTGTTTCAAATCACTTTTTTTTGGGTCATTTAAGTATTCATTTAATGTATTTCTACAATGTAATATTGTAACACGCGTGAAGCTAAGTAAAAGAAATTAAATAAAATGTAAGCCAGTGATTCTCAAACTTTTTCGTATCAGACGACCGCAAAGAATTTTTCCATTTTACCAGGTAACTGTGCATTCTTTTCCCATTTGACATGATTTTCTCTTTACTGATTTGATAGCAAAATGAGGCCCTACAAAACTTAAAGCCCTTTAAGATTAAGTATGAATTCAGATTGTTTTATATATTACATTAAAAAATTTTTTTTAGTTGCCAAGGCATAGCAAAACAGCTAATGAACAATGCAGCGGTAATGTCAAAAACCATTCGATGTGATTTACCTTCGTGATTAAGCACGCGAATGTAACTGTTGATGTTACAAGAATCATTGCATTGTTGACAGACCTAGAATATATAGATACAAGTAAGACAATACCTCAAATTGATTTCGATCTTTTAATGAAAGTTTTCCTAATAAGTATATGCACATCAAAGCCATTTGATCTAAAATTATCACATTGGTATCACATCTCATGTTTTCTAAAAATTATTAGGCTATGCGCTGGAAGAGGAAATCGGAAAATAGCCAATACTGTACGAAGCCCACATTTGTGCAGGAAAGTAGGGTGCCATCTTGAGCGTCGCAAAATAAAGTAATTCCTGCAAGTTGAGGACTGAAAAAATACTATAACTTAATTAAAATATCCAATATTATCATAACTTTTTACTCCGAAGCTCACAAGTTTGTTTGTTTGTTTTGTTTTTCAATTCTTTTCTCTTCAGGATTTCACGTACGTCACACAAGAGTTGTATATATAATGTCAGCAATGGACGAGAAGTTTTAAAATTGTTGCATCCTCTTGTGGAATTTATAAACTAATGAAAAATACATGGCTATCGCTATGTGTGAAATTTCAGTTTTATCGAAAATGATGCAAGTTATTTCAAAATGAACGCAGCCGTTACATCCGTGCCATGAATTAAACTCTGTATTATTATTCACCAGCGCATTTCAAAATTAATGTAGGTGTACCTATGAGAGATGATAATCGGACGTACATGGTAATATATTGATGTATATGATGGACATGGTAATACGATAATAAACAAGGTAATATGATGATGTTTTATGGTAACATGATGATGTACATAGTAATATATTGATCTATATGGTATATGATGATGTAGATGTTATTATGTTGACCTACATGGTAATTTGATGATGCATATGGTAATATGATGATGTACAAATTATTATGCTGATGTTAATGTTAATATCATGGTGTACATGGTGATATTCTTCAGATAAACGATGCACACAATACTCTTCTGTATCTAAGTGTGGTAGTGGCACAAACGGCGAGTGTCATTGGCAATGATATGGGTGACAGCAGGGAATTCAGTTGATGTGAGCATTAAAAAGTGTCACAAATATTGAACGGCTATACGCAATATGAAATGATTTGGTACACACAAATAAAATAAATATTACGAACTTACAAGTGAGTCATAGTTAGAAAGAAAATGTAAGCCACAAAAAAAAACCCGATGTTTCTATGCCCAATGAAACCAACAAGATGACCCGCGGCGTAGCATACGCCGGAGAATCGCTCATCATAGATAGTGCAATGAACGGGGGGGGGGATATGAGTGAACGGACACAAACAGCAGCACTAACAAATGAAAAAAAAACGAGCACACGCAAAGACATGTGCACAGCGGTTGTTGCTACCTGCCCCACACCCTTTACTACAATCCCTTTCCAACCAAAAACTGTGATTTTTCGACTCAAGGGTTAGTCATGGTCGCAAAAAAATGAATGGGGAGCAATACATAACTGAACATAAATATTCCTTTAAAATTGGTCCATCAGGGAATCGAACCCAGGACTTGCCGCATACAATACGGCATAATAAGCACTACACAACGAATCATATGTTTTTCTGTAAAGGAACAACGCAAGTGTACGCAAGAAGCTTTATTGCCACAACCATCACCTCCTTTTTTTCTTTTAATCCCTCTCCGCTTGCCCATTATGATCTTTCGACCACCAGCCGGGGTCATTCGTCATGCTCATTTGCACATAGTCGTTTATGTGAACTATATTTACAGAAGACGTTAAGCGACAATTTGATGGACAACATTCTATTCCTAATATATTTAATATGTGTCAGTCAATTTAATTAATTTAACGTTTTTCATGGATGTCCGTTCAACATCAAGTCAGACAAAATCTTCTTACGCGAATTTGTTTGAAACTAAACGTCTTTCTTGGAGGTCCGCTCAGCTCCTAAGTAAAGGACGTCTTAAGGCGTTGCAAATTGCGTCCCGGAGCTAACGTAGGAGTCAGAGTAAGACTACAATTACTGGGAGCCCGTCTTCATCATGTGCAACTCTTGTTCCGGCCGACGAAAAGATAGCGGCACTGGACGTGGAGTTTGATTCTTCATCAGCAAGTGTTGTGAGCACTGCCCAGGTTGTAGCAGAGGACGCAGGGGAAGAGGCGGAAGGGTGGCCAAACTGTCTTTTCAAGGGTTGGGCCCTTTCGAGGGCAACGGCCCTTTTGAGGGCAACGGTCCTTTTGAGGACAACGGTCCTTTTGAGGACAACGGCCCTTTTGAGGGCAACGGCCCTTTTGAGGGAAAAGGCCCTTTTTAGGGCCAAATCAATATTCCCCCATTTAAACTTGGTTGAATTCTTAAGTTACAAAAAAAAAATTCAATACCAAAAATAAAAACAAACACTTTAAATTCCAATTTACAATTAATTTTTTAAAACCTGCCTTGCTAATGGTAAACATCGTTTTATTGTTACATTCCTTGCTCTGTCCCTCAATTTCTCTCTCTCTCTCTCTCTCTCTCTCTCTCTCTCTCTCTCTCGCAAGCACACAAATTATCTTTCTCTCTCTGTCCTTCTCTCAAACAACAAAAAAAAACAAACATTTAAAACAAACACACACACGCACACGCACACGCAGGCGCACGCGCACACGCACGCATGCACGCACGAATGCACGCACGCACGCACGCACGCACACACACACACACAAACTGCCTCTTTTACTCTCTTCCTCTTATGATACTAGTGTACTATCTGTCAAAAATGTCGGAAGCTAAACTTTCAAAATAGATATATTTTACCACAACATTACAAAAACAAGTAAAAATAAAATGTAATTTTTTACACATGTTAATAACAAAAAAAAAAAAAAACAAACAATAATTCGCCATTAAACGTAGTAAGCAAAGTTAATCATATTTACAATTTACAGTGGCGTAGCTAGGGGGGGTGGGGTGGTCCACCTCGGGCAGCACTCATTCAAGGGCGGCATTTGTGGGCATTTGAAAATTAAAGCCATTTCCGAAAACCGCCCCTTTTCTTTTGAAGGGGGAAAGCCATGGGGAAAGCCATTTCCGAAAACCGCCCCTTTTCTTTTGAAGGGGGAAAGCCATGGGGAAAGAAAAATAATCTTAATTTTGAGTTTTAATAAACTGATTAGTGATATATTTGTTTTATTACATAGTGTGTGTTATTACTAAAGCAAAACCGTTTAAAAATTTAAAATCGCTTAAAAGGGGTAACGATTTGTTTGGAAATTTTAGAAGTATTTGTCACAGATGGCGCTTTTATAAGAAAGCTTCACAAAAAAAACAACACATCACCGCTGGTACGAAAATATGTAATAATTATATCGCCCTGACACTTTTTGCGTGAAATTTCGACATTCGCAGAATGATGCGCTAACAAGCACCTACATGACATGGTCGTTCAAATATTGCGTTTAACTTGCAAGTATTAAATTATATTACTGTTTCAGATTTCATATAATTATTGTAAGATAACTTATTAAGGATCAAATATACTTTGTTTTCATTGCATTAAAGTAGCATATATAGCGTGTGTTTTTCATGAAAATACGATTATTCATTTAAAATTAACGGTTATGTCTCCGTTAATAAACACCACAAAAACAAAAATCTTTCCGAAAAGGACATACTGAAAATTTTCAAGCGTCTCCGTAGAACTGTCAACTGAGGCATGTAGGAAAATGAAATCACATGCTGCAATTTTACTCAGTTCAATGTAATCGTTTTCTTTTCTATGGTATTTCAATTTATGAGAACCCATCTTTAAAAAAAAAACTTAATGCAAACTATGCAAACCCATTTCATGGAACAAAAATATGTACTAAAACAGAACGCTGTTACAGAGAGTAGGCAGTAGACTATGAACACTTGCTCAGAAATAGACAAAATATGAGTGGGGAAAATTCAGAAGATGTGGTTCTATCTTTAGTGCAAGTAGTACAACGAGAAATGTTTTTATCAATAGATTTAATTATACAAGAACATAAAAGAATAATAGAATTACATGTCCTTGCAAGAAATAAAGAATTTAAACATCAAATAAATTTCTTTATTTACATTGATAAAGAATTGTTCGAGATTGAAAGAGAAAGGATCCAGGTTTTTATGACAGTACACGGGGCCGACCTTAGCTATTGCGGGGCCCTATGCAGCTTAGTATTCGAAAAGGATTGCGTGTGGACCCAGTTTGGGTAGGGATAAGGTATTAATAAGGATGATAAGTGAAATTTAAAATAGGCTGGGCCTATGAAAGCGCTGGGGCCACTGCGACCGCATAGGTTGCAGAAGCCTAAGACCAACCCTGTATATACCTTCACTACAAGAAGAGGCATTATGTTAGAAAACGGGGTCTATCAAAATACATTCAACAGTTTAAATTGGAAATTTCTGTATCCAACATTGTAATTTTGCATTTTTTTCCCCCAACGATTGTTATTAGTGTATCTAGTTGTGAAAGGAGCATCTCCAAACTGAAGTTGAAAAGAAATTTTTAAAAATATATTTGCGCCACAATAAGTGATTTTTAAGACTACAAAATCCTTTTTATATATAAAAAATAAATCATATATTTATAAATAAAAGATAAAAGAATATTACTTGTTAATGTTTTTTTATTTTAAATTTGGAATATCTTTTGTTTCTTTTTTTTAGTGGGGGGGGGCCTTTAAAACAATAATCTTGTATTTGTATGTGTATTTATGGGTATATCAATTTATGTGGCCTCTTTTATTACTGCTTACATAAATGGTTCCTCACCTTTTACAATGTACTTCGTTTCAATTACAAATATTTATTCATGTTTATTATTTATAAAAACCATCCTATGATTGAAATAAGGGGCCTTCCATAAATGACATCACGTGATTTCGGCTGATTTTTCACCCCTTCCCCCTCGTTCTACTGCGTCACGAAACGAAATCTTAGACCCCTTACTCACTGTGACATGACAAAGATCCCCCCCATACAAACGGTATTTTCTATTTAAAAACAGTGGCGGATTTAGCTATAGGGCAGGGGGGCGGGTCGCCCCCTCGCGCTCCTGTTGGGTCTAAAATGGCGCCCACCCCCCGAGACCCTTAATGAACACTAAAAAGGTGTAACTAGAGCAGAAAAAAAGATTGTTAAACACGAACCTTTTAATCAATCACTAAACTGCAATACAACAATTTGGCTAGCTAAATATCGTATTTCAAAATTGCAATATCTGGTTTGGTCAGTCAGGAGCGTAGCTAAGTGGAAAAGAATAGAGAAGCATTGAAACGAATGATAGGCGTGACGTTGTTTTAGCAAAACAGAGGACACAGAGAACAATCTTGCTTTAGTGATGGTAGTTGTAGAAATAATGGAAATTTACGTTAAATGTTAATTTTATTAGCCAACTATGATTCCACTTTAAACAGTCATCTAAAAGTTTAAAAAGAAAGAATGAAATTTATTTAAGTAATAATGCGCAAATTTATTTAATTCAATAATTTGCACCTGAATTATCAATAGCAATTGATAATAAAATAAAGTTAAGTCTTCACATTTCTTTTGTTTAATTATTGATTCAACCATTAATATCTCTAAAACTGATCAGATGTCACTTTAAGCCTAGTTTTAAAATTAAGAAATGTTGAGGAAAGATGTATAGGATTGTATACTTTGGTAAACAGAAATGCTGCAAACCCGCATTTGCTTAGAAGATTCTAACGGAACTACACATTACAAAAGCGAAACATTGACATCACAATCTTATCTGTTGAGGAAAGGCATACGATGGCGCATCTGTGATGTCTGGAATTAAGAGTGGACTTAAAATTTATCACCCAATGTTGTCCCTATGTTTTGAATATGGTCACTATCGAAGCAATTTCTGTACACAATAATGTTCAGTTTGTTTTTTTTTTGGCTCAGCTGAAAGGTTGTATGCATTCTTTACGTCTTGTTTACCACGTCTACATACTCTTAAAAAAAGATCATAAATCTCAAAATGAATCAACAGTAAAAGCTCAGAAATGACTTTCTGATACAAGATGGGCAAGCCATAAGCATGCAGTCGATGCAGTTGTTGGATCATTCTCTGCTATTCCAGCCACTCTGGAAGATATAAATTCAGGGGAATCAACATAACATATCAGAAGTGTCAGAAGTCAGAGCAGAAGCTGTGGGACTATCTATTTTAATAAGAAATATTCTTATGTTTTTTCTGATGCTATTTGTACAAAAGCTGGTTGATATTTTCGTGTTATCAAACCACTTGCAGCGCATGAGTCTTGACATTGCAATTGCAAAACTATTGATCGATGTTGGCAAAAATAAGTTTGTTAAAAAGAGAAACGATGGAGCTTTTTTAAAAATTCTGAAAGTAGATGTCTTATCATCTATTAACAAAATTGTTCCAAACTAGATGTTAAAAACAAAATTTAAAGAAACTCAAATTTGCAAAAATAAAAGTATGGCAGGTGAACTTAGTAGAGATGAAAGGGCTGATGATCCAACTACTAGTTTTAAAATTGAAACGTACTTCACTATCTTGGATACACTACTAAAATAAATAGATGATCGATTTAATGACTTTAGGGGCAGAGCTATTTATTTATATTGTATTGATCCATTAAAAATATTGGAAGAAAATAAAGATTCTCTTCGAAGTTGATGCAAAATTTAAAAAACATATTATCCTCGAAAAAGCAATCGTTGAATATTATACCTTCAAAGATTTGTATGCATCACAACGTCCATCATAACGTCCATCAAAACGTCCATCTTAACGTCCATCACAACATCCATCACAACGTCTATCACTATCAACAACTAGTGAGCTACAACTTAAAGAATTTCTAACATTCTTGTTTGAAAAAAAAATGGCATCAGGTCTCTCTAATTTGTAAATACTCTATACAAATTTACTTGAATCTTCCTGATAGAAATGATTGAAAATCATCAAAATTATTTGCGCTCAAAAATGAAAAACGAACGTCTGTCTGGATTGGCAATAATTTCAAATAAACATGAGAACTTTGACTTTGAATCAACGATAAATCGTTTAGGTTCACTTAGAAAGGAATTTAAATAAGGCTCAGGGCTCTATACAAATTCGCATAAACTTAGTTTATTTCTTAGAAAAAAAAACTATTGGAATAAATATAGCTACTTCACCATTTTGAAAACATATATGTTATAGGCCTATTGTTTCTTCTGTTTGCATTGTTCGATGATTTGGAAAATTTACTAAATTAGTAGGCTAATAATTATTATTTCTAGGGCTGCAGAAATTAATGATTAATTTCTCGAGTAATAATTAAAAATGTTTAAAGATTAAATTATTTGTAACGATTAATTGACCCATCACTTACTAATAATTGGAAGTAAAACGTTCTTGAATCCATTAATCCAGTACCATTGTGGAAAGTTAATGAACACCAATATCTGATAATGTCATTCCTTGCCAAGACTGTTTTGAGTATACCAGTTAAACCAGTTCCATGTCAATGATTGTTCAGTTCTGCTGGTTACATTGTCAATTAGACCCGCTCATCACTCGAACCAATTAATGTCAACACACTTTTGCGTAGTTGGTGAAAAGTTGATATATAAAGGAGAAATTCCAGTGTTATTTAGATTTTTATCAAGAACGTTAAATAAGTGTTACTTATGACATCATTTATTAAAATCTTTGGCTTTAATCGAAATTAGCGATTAATTAATCGTTAATTTTGTCAAAAGTTAAAAATTCAATTTAAATTAATCGTTAACAGTCCTAGTATTTAGCCAATGATCTATTATTTCTAAAATTTTCGGCGCCCCCTGAAATTCTCCTGACCCCCCCCCCACGCAGACAAAGCTAAATCAGCCACTGTTTAAAAATGAGCATGTTTAAAATCATTTTTCTTTTGTGGTCATTTAAATATGTTTTTAGTTTAAGGCTGAACTCTTACATCGGAACACGTTTAAAACCACGTAAAATGTCATTGTATGAAGTGTCGGTAATCATATATATATTTGAGTTCAACTTTTTTAAAGTTGCGCGTTTTGAATATCGTTAAATGTATGACCTCCCCTTGACCTCTC
>MUZC01000285.1:173701-184283 GCA_002072015.1 Radix auricularia | reverse complement strand
CCCCCCCCCCCCCCCCCCCCCCGATGCGTTACTTTATTTATGGGCAGCCCCAAAAAGGCGGCATATTGGAGACCGCTCGGTTGGCAAAAGCTCTAGCTACGTCAACGACAATTTAATATACACGTGTCATTAATTCACATAAACGTTTTTATTATTATAATGGCAGCATCTTTTCAAGATCTGTTATGACTTGTCAGTTTATGCTCCCATTGGTCGATACATTATTACCTCCACATTATCAGAAACATGTAAACGAAAATTGTAACTACATACAAATTATATAACAAAGAACTATTTATTTGTCATGAAACCTTTGAAGTAAATTTAATCACAGAATAAAAGAAAATATTAAAGTACCAATAGTTAATCGTACATACAATTTAATATACAAGTTTTAGGAATTCAAATAAACGTTTCATTTTGCCAGGTCATCACCACTTCAAGTTATATATTAAAAGCAACGTTTTTTAAAAATTGAAAATTAGTGTAAGACGCAATAAACTATTACATGTAAATGACAATCAAACAAAAACTGTTGTGGGGAGGAGTCCGATTTTTAAATATGTCATTTTTTAAACATAAAAAATGCAATCTCGAAGGGTATATAAGAAAAACAAACGCTGAACTGAAGCATTTCTTTTCAGTAAGAAATAATGGCTTTGTAGTTCAAAACGCATTGACACATTACAACCAAACACAATCCAATTGTAATTTTCAAAGACCGAATAACGGATGTTATACATAGAAAATTAAATTTATAATTGTACGATGCACGTGAAAGCATACACAAAACGAACATTCAATAAAAGTAATATTAATATTAATCACATCGAATAAACCATGGCTCTTTTTCTCGTCCCCTTTACACGTTAATATAAGCTCAAATAATGATGTCACGTGAAAATATTTTCTGGCGAGAACACCCACTATTGATCTGAAAACTAACATTTAAAAAGTTATATAANGTGAGTTATGGGATGGGATGGATGAAAAAAGTGACTTGCGCGGTGACTTGGATTTAAGTGAGAAAGAGTTGCGCAGTTCGTCGATCTCACTCTCTCGCCCGAGACCATCATGATCCAGAGGCACGACAGAGTCGAGACGGCTGGTGATGGAGACGGGTGCAGTGGATGGCCATGATGTCCTGTCTGTCTTGTCATGCCCTTAGCGTTCCACCACACTTTGCTGAGACTCGCCTTCTTGACCGTTGACCATCTAGTGGTTCCTCCGCTCAGTCCATCGAGTCCAGTCTTCACGTGCACAGGTAGACATACCTAGGTCACCGAGGGTTTGAGACCCACGGCTACCCTCACCAGGTTTAGCCAGCCAGTCGAAGCTGTTGTCCGGGGTGTGGCCACTGCGCACGCTACAGTTTCTAGGAGCCACTGGTGAGAGCTGAGTGTCAAGTGGGGACCAAGAGTGGGAGAACTACCCCCTTAAGAGTACGACGTGTCCCCCCACCAGAGGTACCACCCCTCCTTAGCACCCCATATTGATAGCCTAAACTAAACACATACATTTTCTAAACAAAATTCCTGGTGGTTGTTATAAAAATACAAGATTAGACATATACCATGGATATGCGTATGTCACAATAATCATCTTTATACAGAAGAACCATTTGTAATAGGAAAGATATAATAATGAAATATGCAAATCACCACCCTGCATTGGCCTCTTCGATATTTAAACCTACAAATCTCAGCTCCCTAATAACTACAAAGGTTGTCAGATATGAGCTGCAAGATGGTTAGTTGTTGTGGTAGTTTGTGTTAACTAAATGATCGGGTTAGGTATTATTGTCATCTATCTTTGTGGTTACGATTTCAAATTAAAAACAAAATTAAAAAATCTTGATTGGATATCAATGCTGAGAAGCAAAACTCCTAAACACATGCCTAAAGATGTAAAAACCACCCTTATAAAAACACTGGCGGTGTATATTTAACAATGGCCAATTTTAAAGTAAAAGTAAATTCTAAAATATTACTCTATTTTATTACAGTACTTAAATCTCTTCCCGGTGTAACTCATTTCTCAAACAATAATCATTAATTCATCTTTCTTTAAACGCTTCCCTCTTATATTCTTATCTTCAATCTTTTATAAAATGTTCTCGACTGCTTTCATAGATTCTTGACTCAATACTTTACCTGACTCTCCCTGTTTCGTTCCTACATGTTATAAATGCATTATATTTTACCTGTTTTCATCACCTTCAAAACAAACGCTGCCTATAAATACACTATTAAATATGTGGCCTTTTATTGCTCTTGGTTGTCCTTACCCAACCATGCAAAACTGGCAAAAGTCATATCCGATTTTTATCCTTTTTACCTACATGGTAATTTGATGATTCTTATGGTAATATGATAATATACAGGGTAATATGATGATGTATTTTGGTTATATGATGATGTACATGTTATTATGCTGATTTATATTATAATACGATAATATACAAGGTAATTTGATGATGTATTATGGTAACATGATGATGTACATAGTGATATATTGATCTATATGGTTTATGAAGATGTACATGTTATTATGCTGACCTACATGGTAATTTGATGATGCATATGGTAATATGATGATGTACAAGTTATTTTGCTGATGTAAATGTTAATATCATGGTGAACATGGTGATATTATTCAGATAAACGATGCACACAATACTCTTCTGTATCTAAGTGTGGTGGTGGCACAAACAGCGAGTGTCATTGGCAATGATATGGGTGACAGCAGGTGACTCAGTTGATGTTAGCATTAAAAAGTGTCACAAATATTGAACGGCTATACGCAATATGAAATGATTTGGTACACACAAAATTTTTGTGAAAATAAAATAAATATTACGAACTGACAAGTGAGTCATAGGTAGAAAGAAAATGTAAGCCACAAAAAAACCCCGATGTTTCTATGCCCAATGAAACCAACAAGATGACCCGCGGCGTAGCATACGCCGGAGAATCGCTCATCATAGATAGTGCAATGAACGGGGGGGATATGAGTGAACTCACACAAACAGCAGCACTAACAAATGACAAAAAAAAAAACGAGCACACGCGAAGACATGTGCACAGCGGTTGTTGCTACCTGCCCCACACCCTTTACTACAATCCCTTTCCAACCAAAAACTGTGAGTTTTCGACTCAAGGGTTAGTCATGGTCGCAAAAAAAAATGAATTGGGAGCAATACATACTGAACATAAATATTGCTTTAAAAATGGTCCATCAGGGAATCGAACCCAGGACTTTCCGCATACAATACGGCATAATAAACACTACACAACGAATCATATGTTTTTCTGTAAAGGAACAACGCAAGTGTACGCAAGAAGCTTTATTGCCACAACCATTACATCCTTTTTTTCTTTTAATCCCTCTCTGCTTGCCCATTATGATCTTTCGACTACCAGCCGCGGTCATTCGTCATGCTCATTTGCACATAGTCGTTTACGTGAACTATATTTACAGAAGACGTTAAGCGACAATTTGATGGACAACATTATATTCCTAATATATTTAATATGTGTCAGTCAATTTAATTAATTTAACGTTTTTCATGGATGTCCGTTCAACATCAAGTCAGACAAAATCTTCTTACGCGAATTTCTTTGAAAGTGAACGTCTTTCTTGGAGGTCCTCTCAGCTCTTAAGTAAAGGAAGTCTTAAGGCGTTGCAAATTGCGTCCCGGATCTTACTTGGGAGTCAGAGTCAGGCTACAATTACAGGGAGCCCGTCTTCATCATGTGCAACTCTTGTTCCGGCCGACGAAAAGATAGCGGCACTGGACGNAGGAGAACTAATGATTTGCAATTTGTAAATAGCTCATGTAAGGGGAAAAAAGTTTTATGGGGCCCCATTATTTTTTGGCTCCCGTACCTCTATGAGTGGGCATTTAACATTCTCTTTCACCAATTATCATCGGGAGATTAAACTCAACAACTTCGTAAAGTTTCATGCTCTCCACCTACATGGTGAATGGAAAAATTGGTGATTTTTATTTTTTAAATTTGGGCCCCCAGCCCCTTAGTAAGAGAAATTTTAAAAATTATTTCACCTGCTAGCATCAATGAGTCTACCTACTCGGAAAATTAGGAGAATTGGTGATTTTCAATGTTTATAAAGCTCCTTTAATGAAAAAAATCGTTTTCGGGGCCCCAGCCCCCATGAGTGGGAAATATAATATTCTCTTTTGCCAATTATCGTCGGAAGCATGCACTCAAAATATTTCTTAAGTTTCATGCTTCTATCTACACGGGGAATAGATGAATTATTGATTTTCAATTAGCATTTAGCTTATATAGGGAGAAAAACAGTTTTGGGGCCCCGGCCCCCATGAGTGTGAATTTCAAAATTCTTTTTCGCCATTTTTTGTCGTAAGAGAGTCTCCAACAACTTCTTGAAGTTTCATGCTTCTACCTATACGGGAAGTTGGAGAATTAGTGATGTAGGCAAAAAAAGTTTTTGGGCCCCCGGCCCCACATGAGTGAGATTTTCAAAATTCTTTTTCGCCAATTTTCGTATTCAGAGTGTACCCAACAACTTCCCAAAGTTTCATGATTCTACCTACACGGGAAGTTGGAGAATTAGTGATGAATCAGTCAGTCAGTCAGTCAGTCAGTCAGTCAGTGAGGGCTTTCCCTTTTATTAGTATAGATTAAATCTCTTCCCGAAGTAACTCATTTCTCAAACAATAATTCATCTTTCTTTAAACGCTTCCCTCTTATATTCTTATCTTCAATCTGTTATTGTTATAAAACTTTCTCGACTGCTTTCATAGATTCTTTACTCAATACTTTACCTGACTCTCCCTGTTACGCTCCTACATGTTATAAATGCATTTTATTTTAATGTTTTCTTCACCTTCAAAACAAACGCTGCCTATAAATACACTATTAAATCTGTGGCCTTTTATTGCTGCTGGTTGTCCTTAGCAAAACTGGCAAAAGTCATATCCGATTTTTATCCTTTTACCTACATGGTAATTTGATGATGAATATGGTAATATGATAATATACAAGGTAATATGATGATGTATAATGGTTATTGATGTAATTGTTATTATGCTAATTTCTATTGTAATACGATAATACACAAAATAATATGACGATGTATAATGGTTATTGATGTACATGTTATTATGCTGATTTCTATTGTAATACGATAATATACAAGGTAATATGATGATGTATTATGGTAACATGATGATGTAAATTGTAATATATTGATGTATATGGTATATGATGATGTACATGTTATTATGCTGACCTACATGGTAATTTGATGATGCATATGGCAATATGATGATGTACAAGTTATTATGCTGATGTAAATGTTAATATCATGGTGTACATGGTGATATTCTTCAGATAAACGATTTACACAATACTCTTCTGTATCTAAGTGTGGTGGTGGCACAAACGGCGAGTGTCATTGGCAATGATATGGGTGACAGCAGGTGACTCAGTTGATGTGAGCATTAAAAAGTGTCACAAATATTGAACGGCTATATGCAATATAAAATGACGAGCACAATACCCGTGCTATGCTACGGAGTAAGCGGAGTACACTTATCGCAGTATTTTGTTTTGTGGGTCTCATTTTTCTATTAGAAATTTAGAGATGACTAAAACACATGATGAAAGTTTGATATCGAGGCAGCAATATTCTTTATAAAAAAATATAACTATGGGACTATTGAGAAAAAAAAATCAAGATTCTTTCAAACATTAACGTAGACATGTGAACTTGATCCGCCCACCACACTCACATACATCGGTATATACATACATACAAAGCATGACTTCAAAATACAAACACAAAATAAACCTCCTCAAATGACCATGACTCTTTATTAATAATTTATTGTGCGCTTCTCACACATTAATAAATGTTCAATTTTTCAATAGGGACCATGCCAAGCGAACCCCTTAATGTTACATTTTCTCATACGTAGTTATTATTAGTAATTATAGGTAAATATAAATTTAAAAAAAATAATCAAATGACGCTACACCGTATTGTCAAAGCAAGAAGGTCTGTTACTCTCAAAACCTAAAATACCATCATTTACGTTTAGGTGGTATATGCAGTAGGAATATAGAAGTTTTTGAGCATTTCGTTTTGGCTTCTTATCTTTCTCTCAGAGATTTAGTTAATAAACAATGGCAAAAATGTGCTTCTTAAGAACTTAGGGAAAAGTGAGTAAGTAACTATCTTTTTAACATGCACACACGCACACGCATCATTTTTAAACTATTATATTTATTTGCATTTTAAAAAAATTATGCGTATTTGAGTGTGCATGTTATATATATATATATAATATTATATTAATATTATATTTATTTGCAATGGAATTGTAGAAACAAATTTAAGCATTACATTAATTAAAATGTTTGCATATTTTTATGAACTTAATTTCACATGTCTTGATAAATAAATGATCTGCCGTTGTCAGGAAAGTACATTTACGTTTAGAAATCATATTTATATATGTAATGGAAACGTTTTCTTTTCAAAAGAATACTTTTTAAAAAAACAAAAACAATCTCAAGTCTTAAAGAAACATAACAAATGTTATCTTTGACTTTAAATGATTTTAAAAAAAAAACTTCGCTGACCCATTACTTCCACTAATGCTAAAAGCACACTTGGGAAGATACTCGACTTGCTTAAAAATATTTTGTTAAAACGAAATATTTCAAAAGGTTTTTTAAATTTATATATATATATATATATATATATATNTAGAAGATCATTATTTTAGGCACTGACCTGAAAATATATTAGAGTATGCTTTAAATACCACAGAAGCAATTTTGAATACGCTCTTTTCAGAATGAATATTTCTCATCTTCTTAACAAAAGACTAGCAATGGGGCAGACGATGACAATGCAATAATGATAATATTGATGAATTATCGTATCGTAGATTTTCTGCTTTTAAAACAAAGGTATTGCTCTCATTTACTCTACATCAACTACAAATTTAAAATCACTAATATGGCAAAAGCGTATACAAAGGAACTGTAACAAAGTAAAAAAAAACAAAAAAAAAAACGCTTATTGTTTCTTATTTTAAAGTCCATTCAAAAAGTCTCCACAATTTTGTTGTTCGCTGCAATAAATATCTATTGTATGCATCAAGAAAGCTGCTTTTGGTTTCTTTTTATGAAGACAAAGGTACACATCTTACACAACACATCTCTGGAGCGTCCAAGTGTGTATGTTAACGTACCCGGCAAATATTTGTCAGAAACTATGTAATGATTCATTGTGTTAATAATAATAATAAAAATAATAAAATGATAATTTATATAGCGCTGTATCCCAGCAATGAGCCGGGCTCACAGCGCTTTAAATAGAGATAACAATACATATATTAATTAAAGAAACATTCATATCATTCTCACTACATAAATGACAATAGGTTACACATCAGCTACGTTAATCATTTAAAGAAATGATGTTTCATTAATTTTCAAAATAAATTTTAAAAAGATGTGTCTTAAGTGCAGTCTTGAATGACTTATCAGTTGAAATACTGCGGATGTGTAATGGAAGAGAATTCCATTGTTTGGCTGCACAAAAAGAGAATGACCTTTCGCCAAATGTTTTAGCTTTTCTTTTAGGAACACAGAGAATGGGTGTATCTGCAGAAGAGCGTAGCTGACGACTTGGTGAGTAGACCGACAAAAGTTCAGTAAGAGATGAAGGGCATGAATCAGAAAAGAAGTTGTGAACGGCCAGTTTGTAATCAATTTAGGCTTGTATGGGTAGCCAATGAAGTGAGTAAAGTAGCGGAGTAACATGGTCATGTTTTTTTGCATTTAGAACTAATCTGGCAGCTGAATTTTGATCTCTCTGTAGTTTTTCAATGCATTGTTTTGGCGCACCTGACAGAAGAGAATTGCATTAATAATTACGAGCTAGAACAAGAGCACAGACTAGCGTTTTTGTTGCACTATCTGTTAAGTATTGACGGATTGAACTGATCTAACG
Organism: Radix auricularia; assembly: GCA_002072015.1. Classification (NCBI taxonomy): domain Eukaryota; kingdom Metazoa; phylum Mollusca; class Gastropoda; family Lymnaeidae; genus Radix; species Radix auricularia. The sequence goes on along the minus strand of MUZC01000285.1, from coordinate 176,270 downwards.
AATGGCAGTATAGGCAGAGCGACAGATGTGATTGATGAAGTTGTTGGTAGACATGTTGTCAGAAATAATATAGCCAAGATTCCTAGTCGATGTTGTGAAGAGTATATCAGAACTAGCCACCTGAATAGAATTAGAATAGAAAAGAGTCAAAGTACTGCGGGATTTATTGATACAGAATAGCAGTGCTTCTGTCTTATTATCATTCAATTTAAGCTTTCTTAAAGTCCTCCAATACTTTACCTCACCAATGCACTTTTGTATCAATTGGACAGTGAAGTCAATATCAGAGGGATCAGTGTTATGTGTAAAGTTGAGTATCATCTGCAAATGATTGGCTTTTAACTGAATGAGATTCGAGCAGTGGAAGTAGTGGCCTTGTATGCAGCACGAAAAGTACCGGACCCAAAACGGAGCCTTGCGGCACACCATAAACCAAGTCAGCTCTGTAAGAGATACAGCCATCTACTGTCACCACCTGTGATCTGTTAGAGATGTATGAGTGACACCAAGACAGAACTGAGCCAGAAATCCCAAAATAATTTTGCAGGGTTTTTAGCAATGTTTGATGGTCGACGGTGTCAAAAGCAGCACTAAGATCTAGGGGGACCAATATAGAGATTTTCCCAATGTCTAGTGCTAGTAGGAGGTCATTTGTTACCTTTAACAGGGTGGTCACTGTGCTGTGAGAAGGTCTGTAGGCCGACTGATTGGGACTTAGAAGAGTGTTGTCGTTAAGATAAGAAAAAAAATGTTTTAAGACAATTTTTTCAATGACCTTAGACACAAATGAAATATTGGATACTGGTCTCTAGTTGTTTAAATTATTTTGGTATAACCCTTGCTTTTTCAGCAAGGGTTTTATTACAGCAGATTTACATAACATTGGAAAAGTACCAGATGTTAGACTCTCATTACTATATCTGCTTTTGTTGGGAGTAAAAGATCTAATGAATACAAATAATGGGGTGGCGATTGGATCAAGAGAACATGACGTTGGTTTAGATTTCAGAAAAACAGCTTTGACCCCATTTTCCGTAACAGGGTGGAACATTTCAAAGCTAGAACTCACAGATAAAAGAGCGAGATACATTATGTGGGGGGTAACATCGTTCTGTCAAGCTCAGCCCTATTTACAGAAATGTTGTTTGTAAAAAATTACAAAATATATCTGGTTGCTAATGCAACGGATATACAGAGGAAAGGACCACAGCCTTAGAACTCCCTCTGATATTATTGCATACATGAAAAAGCTGCCTACTAGTACTACTTGTGAGTATTTTATTACTATAGTTCAAAGTTTTTGCTTGATGTACAATGTTAGTCACACGTCGCTTGGCAGTAGAATAAATTGGCTTGTGAACGATGAGTCTTGATCTCAACCAAGTCTTTTCTGCTATATGCTGATCCTTATTGGCGCGTCGAATATCATCCTTTATTGATGAATACTGTCATTGTTAACTTGACATTTTGGCGGTTAATGGTTTAAAACCTCTTTGAAGACAATATTTTTGGTGAGAACTCTGTTGTCTCTCGTCAAATTGCCTTGTCCGTCCGCTGGAAGGATTTTTATCCTGACAGAGTTAAAACACTTTGCTCTAGACAATGCAACAGAGAGTTGCCCGTGAAAGAAAACGGGAGACGGTAAATAAATGCCCAGTGAGTCAAATGTCTGTCCCTGACTTTTGTTGATTATCATTGCAAATGCTAGTCTCAATGAGAATTGTTTGCGCCGTAATGAAAGGGAAGATCTGAGTCACTTGGTGCAAGAATAACTCTTGGAATGAATACCCTGGTGCCTTTGAAAGAACCAGTACTAATTTCACAGTCATTGACCTTTGACATCATGTTTTTGACAACTAATCTTATTCCATTGCAGAGACCGCGCGTAGAGTCAAGGTTTCGTAAAAGCATGACTACTGCGTTACTTAAAAGCGTATGTAGTGGCTCCAGGAGTTAGACTGTTCAAAAATTCTATTTGATAGTTAGCAATTTCCTCAGCATTGCGCTATCTTGTTGAATCGAATCTACGCTTGTGTAGGATTTTAATTGAGACTGAATTCGTCCAAGTATATTTTCATTTATCTCCAGAGACTCGAGGTTTTTGGGAGTCAAGAATACACGGTTTCAAGTACTATTATCACCAGCTTTGATGACTTTAGGAAAGGTGGCGTCGACAATACATCCGTTCTCAAAACATTCAGGAGGAACTTCAAAGATGCGTTCTGGAAATCCGGGCTCTTGAAGTTTTCCATTTCCAAGGTCTAACAACCAATCGGAGAGTCGTCTGTGTTCGTGCAAGACGTCGCTGTCATTATCCCGCATGTTTTGGTCCAATTTGAGCACATGGACATTTGACCAAAATTTAATATTTTTTATGCAAGAAGACAGTATTTCAGTTCTCTTTCCGTATGGAACAACCGGGAGAATTTGTCGAAAGTTTCCACCAAAAAGAAACACGGCACCACCAAATGGTTTGTTTGACGGGACTTTAGGGTCTTCAGACATCAGTTCTTTGAAAAATGTGTCTACAGCATTAACACCATCACGTGGGGCCATTGACGCTTCATCC
>MUZC01000285.1:159660-170834 GCA_002072015.1 Radix auricularia | reverse complement strand
CCATGAGATTATGAGGTGTTAAAATATTGTGTATGAAGATTTGGTTGCGGATCATTATGAGTATATATGATGGTTATTATGATAAGGATAACCGGTGGTGATGGATAGATAAATTGTTATCTCCATAGGCTGTATTTATTGATAGATGCACATGATTGCGATATAAGTGATTGTAATGGGTTAAATACAATCATGCTGAAATATTACAGTTTGGATAAGTGGTTATCCCTGTAAGATTACCTCATGCTGGAGGCAATCCTGGAATAAAAATCGTAAGAATTTATAGGAGGAACCAGTAGAGTCAGTTAAAGCAACTTGTGTAACCTGTTAATATAGTAATCTGGAATATCCATGTTGTAGATATGTTATGATTTTGATGATTTACGCAATGAAATTGTGGGTTATGCCAATAATGAGGAGCATGAATTATAATTAGCCAGACCTGTATGGCAGGGGAGATAGCTGTACTGAGATATAATTTACTTCGTCCTGTGCAACAGGAGTGATGGGCAGTTTTTGGTAATACAGTTAACCAAGTTCCTGGTGGCAGGAATGGCGGGCTGTATTTATATCCCAATAGGACTGTGGCTATAGTGAGATGGGACTTCTCAATAGCACAGTTCCCAGTAAACGAAATTATCATTAGAGCAGGGATTGCTCTTTAAAAGGTCCCATGAGGTGGACAAGTACTAGCATTTTTTGTGTTGCCTGATTGGTAATTTTGTAATTTGTAAAAATATGTTGTTCGTGGGTTTTTTTGTTTTTTTCCTGAGATCTTGTATATATATATATTTTTTTTCTTGAGATCTTGTATAGATAGAAATTTTTTCACCTGAGATCGGGTGTATATATAGATAAGTATATTGTATGTGTATGTTGATAAAAAAAAAGTGATTATTGCTTGTGTCTAACAATGTAAGACTTCGCATGTGTAAATTTGTTTTGTTATTGCTGCTAAAATGAATTATTTTTTTTGAGACTATGTAACTATGTAATTCGATTGGAGGACTGCTTCCGTTCGCTATAGCGGCAGTAGTATGTTTCCATGATGTAATAGATTAAGGGATTATGAATATAATGTATGGATATGATGTTATTTCATGTATTAAGGCCATTTATTCTCATGATGTGTTATGAAGGTTTGGTGATTCCATACCCTGACTTGTTTTGATTGTGAGATTCTACTGGCAAGTAGAATCTAAACGGAAGAGGGGGGATATGTCAAGGTATGAGAATCACTGCATTTTTGAGTTGTATTTTGCCTGGTCACAAGCTCATGTTTTGAGCTGTGAACGAGTTTCACGTGGGAGCGTTGTTCAGTCCATGCAAGATCTGTCCAGGCCCACGGTATATAACTCGTGTGTGTCTTGATGTGAGAGAGAAGAGATATATGTTGCGGAGACCAGTGGCGTGTGACAGGGGAACACGAGAATACCCCAGCTGTTAGGATTGCCGTGTTGGTCCGTAGGACTGTACGGCGGGCGAGATTATAACTAAGAGACACGGAGATATGTGATAGTGAGAAGACCAGAAGTTGTACATAGTTGACAAGTGTCTATGAATATAATAAAGGTTGCTGTTGAGAAAAGGACTTGAGTTGAATTATTGTACAACAGTTGTTGGTGTGAACCCGGGAATTTAAACCCTAGACAACGATACCCGACAAAATACAAGAGTCACAAACCATGTTCTAAGAAATACAAGAGTCACAACCCATGTTCTAAGAAATACAAGAGTAACAAACTATGTTCTAAGAAATACAAGAGTAACAAACTATGTTCTAAGAAATACAAGAGTAACAAACCATGTTCTAAGAAATACAAGAGTCACAAACCATGTTCTAAGAAATACAAGAGTAACAAACCATGTTCTAAGAAATACAAGAGTAACAAACCATGTTCTAAGAAATACAAGAGTCACAAACCATGTTCTAAGAAATACAAGAGTCACAAACCATGTTCTAAGAAATACAAGAGTTACAAACCATCTTCTAAGAAATACGAGACCATCAGGTCAATTATGAAAAAATAATATACATATTACTTGTTAAATAGAGACAATTACATGCTGATAAATCAATGATTTCATTGAAGCTAGTGATATTCCTTAAGTGCTTTAATAGTTACCGTGAATTCAGGAAGATGCTTTTCTAAGGCTTCTTCTCCGCCTTCTAGAAATGTGGCTATTGATGTTTTTAGGACTCTGGTGAAAACTTCAATTTGGTGACAGGCAGTTGACACAGAGGTGATCTCCCCTTGGAAACCAGCATCGGAGATCATCTGTTAGTGGTAATAAAGCAACATTCTATAATATAGTAAAAGCATCGGAAATCATCTGTTAGTGGTAATAAAGTAACATTCTATAATATAATTTTAAAAAAAGGTCAGAAAGAAAACTTCACATTAACTCTTAATGTGCCAAAGTGCTATAATCCGTGGTTTACCGTTCTTTTACCAAAGCGTGATAATGATAACTCGATAGAACTCTCTTTAGAAACGAAATTACAGAAAATAAAAACTCTTCAGTGTGTGAATAACGATGTTTTCAACTTCCGCAATAGCGGCTGTTTCCCCTCGCTAGTGTTATCGCTTGATTCGTGAAGTTTTTTGGAATTTTTTTCTTTTTTTTAAAAAAGATGCGATTTCACTATACTTTATTACTAAAGTAATGGTACTAAACTACAGGTAAAAATAGTTTTAAACGCAAAACGGTCTTTCGGATACATAAAATAACCATTCTTATCCTAAAAGATGAAGTCAGTATGACAATAATAATATAAATGGATTTTACGCAATTTTTTCAATTTCATAACCGGTAGATCGCAATTTGGGAAATTCTTACGGCACTGAGGCAGAAAATTTCGGAAAACCTTATGGCACATTAAGAGTTAATTAATTTTTACATAAAAATTACATTCAATTGCACGAAAATCAAAATTTAAAATCCTTTCTACTACCTTGATTGTGAAGTTGAGGAAGAGACAATCTGGATATTGTTCAGCAAGTCTGTAAAAAACCGATCGCCAGGTGGCCTGTTGTATCATTTCTGGTAGCCACTCAGGCATCTGAAGGAAATTGTTTTTAACCATTACTTTAAATAATAGGTATGTGACAAGATTTAAAATTGAATATAAATATTATTTCAATAAAATGAAATTAAAAAATTAATCTAAATATTTATTTAATATTATTTGTGATAAGATTCATCTATTCACCTCAATCTAAAAAAATAAATATTTTAAGTTGCAAGAGTAAAATTCTAAAACATTTTGTTCAAAGAGATTATCATTTTAATTATTAGATGTAGAAACAATGTAATTAATTTGAATCAACCAATAAAGTAATAATAGCTTCTGTACTTTTATAATTACATTTTTGTTTGTTTGGGTTTTCACTATATTAAACAATATAACATTTATCATTGCTTAAAAATACTCTCCCCTGTTCAACCAATGGGATTGGCTGGATTCCAAGCAAACACAAATTATGCAGATATGTCAGGTTAGGTTATTTTTGCAATGCATGAAATGATGAATTTAAAAACAATGTGTCAACGTTTAAAAGATTTGAATAAACTGAAACTGACATTGCCATCACTGTTGAAGATGGAGTCAGCTTTCTTTGGGTCAAAGTGTTTCATGACCATGTCCGTCATGTGATTCTCCACCAAGTGGGTCACTTCACTTTGAGGCACACCTGAAGAGCAGATAAATAATAATTAAGCTCTAGACTTAAGTTAATGGAAACAATGAGACAATAAAAAAAACTTTAATGTTTTACTTAAAATGTATAAATTAAAAAAAATATATATATTTGACTTTTACTGTATCTTCTTTTAAATAAAAGATATAGTAAAATTCAAATGTAAGTTAAAAAGAGAATCTGGAGCTAATCTGGACACCTGTATGAATTAACCAGCTGGCCATTACATTTACCATCCCTGCGATGGAGGTGAAGTTGACTGACAGTAACTCGACAACTGTTGCAGGAGCTCCGCCAGCCTGCAGATATCTAATAAATAAAGAAAATACTTTCTATAGGTTGGACACACATTTACACAGATGTACAAACAAAAATAATGAGTAGGAAATCTGTTAATTTCTTTGTAATTTTTAAAGGAATGGGCAAACAAAGTGTTGATAAATGACTACTCTTAGTGTCTAACTCTTTGTTTCCTTCAACACAGCTCAAACTAGTAAAACCTTTTCAATCATGAGCGATTTAAAAGATTTTCCAAACTGTAATTTCCTATCAATAAAACATGAAGTTTATGGAAGGTAAAGTATCAATGAAATAGATATACACAAATGCTTAAAATCTGTCTTATTTTGAAATGTGACTAATGATTATTGCCTTTAGTTAAAATTGATCCGTAAAGAAAAAAAAAGAAAACAATAAATATTGAATAAATAAAACTAGGAACTGTCTACCGTTTGAGAACACTTAATATATTAGATTCCATAATAAAATCCCTCTGGGAAAACAGAGCGAGGCACTCTTCTTGTACAGCTTCAGCATCTTCTTCTTCCTCTTCTTCCTCCTCATCATCCACGCCATCTTCATCTCTATCTTCATTATATGACGGTGACTAGAAGGAAAGAACGATGGGAATAAATTTAAATATCTGTACTTAAAAAGCATTTTTATTACTAAAAAATATAACCAATTTTCAATGACTAAATCGTAAATTTAAGATTGGAAATCCCAGACTTTCAATTTACGTTACATAAAGCTCAATTATCCTCACCATTATCACTATAAAATAAAATTAGGACATAACATTTATTTATCTAAATGAATGCATAATCAATTAACACCTCCCTCCCAGCCTTCCACAATTAAAAATTGAAATATACTAAAATTAACTTCATGACGTAACCATTAATCTTTTGCAGTTGCTTTCAAGTTTGTCTCTCTCACAACTTCACATGCTTTTTCTAGCATTAGTGATGTGAGAAAAGAGGCTGTCATGCAGCGAAATAAATGTTTGATTTCTGAGCTCTAAAAATCTGTAGATTTATTTTTTTTCTTCTTGAGGATCATGTGACAATTATTTAGTGTTGTTTTAGCATATTGATGGAAGAATAAATGATTTTTTAGAGAAGATGAGATAAAAAAATTATTTTGAAGAACAAGACTTAGTTTTATAAGGGTAAACTGAGGCCATAGAAAGGTTTAATGATGATTTGTTAAAATTTGAAGGAAGAGGGTAGGAAGATGAAGGTGGTGATATATCTACAGAAAATCAATATAGTAAATGTATACATTGGGACGGGGTGTGGTATGTTTGCTGAAAAGTTAAGTGCGTGTGATGCAGTGTGAAGGGGTGGGTGGGGCTCATGCTGTCTGTACCTAGATTATTTAAAATGACAAATACTTATATTTTGAGTACTCATCTGTCAGACAGCATGGAATTATTGATGCAATTATTCTTAGCAAACAATTATCTCATGAATATTAATTTAATTATATGCATAAATGGCTGAAAAGCTGTGTTACAATAATTAAATAGAAGAACAAAATTGAAATGCCAGAAGTTAGAATAAATTGTGGTTCTTATAATATTAAAGTGCATTACCTCCATGTATAATTTGCTAAGTAACTTAAGTAATAGACTCTAATAGATTACATGTCAGTCACCAACATCTAGTTTGAAATTGGCATTGTTCCCTGTTTGAAGTGCCATTTAAACATTTAATCTTATATAATAAAATATTGTGAAAGGGTTACAAGGTTTTCAGTGGCAGTCATAGTTAGAGAGAGTGGGATTTTTTACATATTCATTAAACCAGTGGTGAAGTGAGGGGAGCGGGGCGACCCGGATGACACCATCAGGGGGGTGACACCAAAGTAAAAAATTATAAATATTATTTATATTATATTGTGTTTGATTTTAGGTCAGAAAAAAAGGAGGACACATTTCTTTCAACTAGAAAGGAATTAAGTTTAAGAAATACAATGAAGTATTTCAGTAGTAAGATTTTAATTTTTAGTATAAGTAGAACAAATAATGTCGTATTATAATATATATTTGTATACAATATAATACATGTATAAAGAAGAGTTTGTTATAATTTAATTCTTTCCAGGTGTCTACTGCTAAGAGTGACTAAAACTAGTTGTAAGTTGTAGCAGAAGATGCGTATGTCGTAGTACTAGTTTCCTGACTAGCGCTACGACATTTCGTAATGCTAGCACCATCCGACCGGGTCATCTGCTGCTACAACAAAATTGTCGTAGCACTAGCTACATTTTTTTTAATGAATGGAGCATAACGAATACTCCAAATAGTAATAGTAATAGACTAATGAGTTTAACGGCATATTATTTTAATCATTTAAATTTTATTATTTAAATCATTAGGCATAATCATAATGCCATAGTTATTAAAATAAAGCTTGAATAAAGTTAAATACTAAATACAACTAAATACAAACTAACTTTATTTACACTTTACAGTTTCACTTACAGTTCCCAAGCCCAAACTCAAACCAAGCCTAAATTTAAAAAAAATATGCAGGCTTACCCCTGGATATTCATCTGAATTGTAATCTTCTGTGTCAGCCATAGATGGTTGCTTAGGTTTTCTTATTACTTACTAGCCAGTAAATTTTTAAAACATACCACGAACAAAAATATTTAAAATTAATAACAGTATTGGACCGTAATCTGCGCGAAATTGTTGATCCAAATTTTTTATTATCATTAGCGTGCTATTTTTGTGGGTAGTGTTTTTCGGTCTCTCTAAAAGCCAAAATATTCAATAATATTCATAAAACACTTTTAATTTTGGACTTAAGTTAAAAGGCTTTCTTTTAAAAAAAAAAACAATTTCGAAAGCTATAAAATGTTTAATTATCAGTTTAATTCTAAAAATTATGTAACAAAGAGTGTGGTTTTTAAATCGTTTAATTTTAAAGTCATCGTCCATGTTAATGTACTATAGCCTATGTAGACCAGGGGTCTCCAAGCATTTCTGCCGGAGTGCCACATTAACTGGCAAACATCAGCTTGAGGGCCGACTACAAACAGTTTTGTGGTAAAACACAGGTAAAAATATTATGTTTTTGGGTTAGATTTAAAGATCTCAAGGGGCTGGATGAGAGAGCCTCGCGGGACGCATCTGGCCCGCGGGCAGTAGTTTGGAGACCCCTGATGTAGCCTAGAGTGGCCTAGACCAAAGATACCCAAAGACATATAAGTTTATGTTGATGTTACTACCGAAGACGCGAGGTCCTGCGTTTTAAAGGGCCGACCATAAATGACGTCACGCACCGGGGGGGGGTATTATTTTTTTGACAATTGGTGATGAGGGTGAAGGGGTGTTTAAATGTGACATCACATGAAAAACGCACCACTTTAAATAAAAGTTCCACTTACATATTTGATTGCTTATTATTTATTTAACGACGTTTTCAGTGGCTTCACACTGGTTATGATATTACTAAAATATTAGAGTGACAAAAAAAAGTAATTTGCATTATGCTAATTTTCAATTAGGAAATAAGGCTTTTTTGTGTGGGGGGGGGGGGCGCAAAGTTTTTGTGAGTTTTATTGAAGGGGGTCTAAGTTTTTGTAACGAAGTGTGACGATGTGGAGGAGGGGGGTTAAAATCGGCAAAACAATCGGGTGACGTCCTTTATAAACGGCCTCTAAGTCCCATCCCAAGGTTCTTGGCCCCAGGTTATAACGAATCTGGTGAGTTTTAGAAGCGTGATGGTTGGAACGCACCGTGAAAGGGTAGTTAAATTTACACCAGCATTAAGAACTTGCCGTTTGCTGATGTAAAGAAAGAAACTTTTCGACTGAAAATAATAAAATATATTGAAATTAACAGATTAACAATTTACATTGATTCAGTTGAAATATTGAATAGAATTTAGCGAGTACTTGCCAAAAATTTTCGTGATTGCTTCGGGGACGGTAATACGCATTGGCATTGGAAATCAAAGCAGCCGCCCAGGGCCTCCGATTAGTCTCTTTATTAGTGGGGGCCTCGCACAAGAATCTTTCCATATTTGTTAATTATTTTTCTATTACATGTAGGGCCGGCCGCCGGCCACCAAATTCACTTCGGGGTCTCCAATTCCCTAAGCCCGCTCTGATTAGTTCACTTCAATCCACTACTATAAAAATATAAATTAAAAAAAAAACAACTATTGCATTTAATTATGATATACATGTTCCCCAAACTAAAACAATAGATTTGAACTCTTGAGTGTTGTAAAATGTGAATATCAAATGATAAAATTAAAAAAAATAATGATAGAGAAAAGGAAGTTGATAGTTGATACCCCCAAGATTTATTACATCACACCAAATTTATTTATGGAAAAGAGAGGCGAAGCGGATATGTTTATAAAGAGAAGAACATGAATGCTGAGCTCCAAGCAAATTTTGTCTCTTCTTCACATTTACTAAATGATGTAGATAAAGAAAATGTTGACAAAATTAATCGATCAGTTCGAGTTCTACTTTCCAACAGAATATAACCAACCAAAACGTACTTGGTGGATACCCAATCCATTTAATCCATCGAAGGTTGATTTGTCTGTAGCTTTGGAAGTAAAATTGCTGGAGTTAGCAGCTGTTGAAGAATTTTTAATGTATTTAGGAATTTTGACCTCTCTTACGTCCCTTTGAATTCACGTGAGTACAGAATATTACGATTTAGCCGAAATTGATCACATGACTCTTACTCTTAATAATAATAATAATATTGTAATTGATAATTTATATAGCGCTGCATCCCAGTAAGGGACCGGGCTAACAGCACTGTACATGAAGATAATCACATATATAATAATTAAATAAACATTCATATAATAAAAACCATGTTAAACATAAGCTACGTAAATCATAAAATAAATGTTGTTTCATTGAAGAAATATATAAATGTAACAATGGACTCATGTTGAAGGACTTGTAAGTTGGAAGACTACGTAATGTTTTAGAGCGTGTCTTAAGAACAGAGAGCTTAGCTGAGGTGTGGGTGATCAGGCCGAAAGTAGTTCAATAAGATAGGAAGGGCGTGAGTCAGAAAAAAGTTATAACAGAGAACGGCCATCTTATCTTTCATATGTTACAGATGCTCCTTTTGTACAGAAGATTATTGCGTTCCACGTATTTCTATGGTTTGTGTTTAGTCCTGTATTCTTAATAGAGTTTTAAATGATGATAAAGTGTTAGCTTTCCTGGTTTCTTCAGGCAACCCATCCACGCCCGAATACCGGACGGAAAGAAAGAAAACTTGTATGTGTTTGTTCTTGTATATGAAATAAGAAAGGTGTTTGTATCTTAGGTAAATAGGTAGCCAATGAAGTGAGTAAAGTAGCGGAGAAACATGTTCGTGTGTTTTTTTGTCCTAAGAACTAGTCTGGTAGGTGAATTTTGAACTTTCTGTGGTTTTTCAATGCATTTCAGCCATCTTAAGTATATCAAGCTGGTTTTTCAACAATAAGCCCTATAAGGGGCCGTCCATAAAGTACGTCACGCTCCAAGGAGGGGGGAGGGGTTGTAAAAAGTGTGACAGTTTGTGACAGGGGGGATGGGGGTCCAGCCACGTACAATGACACACATTTATTATTTTATATTATTATTATCTTTTGATTTTTTAAGTAGAATTTATATATCTTATAAAAAAATAATCAAACATTTTGTTAAAACATTTGAACCAGTTTTATGTCAAAATAGCATGAAATGCGTAACTCCTGCTTGTGTTGTCCAGAAGTCTGAATTGGATGCAGGAGGAACAGGAATTGTGAGACAATCACGTTCGCACCAGCCAAAATTTCACTCAAATTGTGAAATATCAGGACATAAAATCTTGCGACAACGTACAAAGCTCATATTTCAACTATTTACTTCCGAGATTCTTTCCTCCTCCAAACCCAATCAACCATACAACAGATGGACTCAAAGCCTCAGAAATAGCAAATGCTGATTCTCATAAATTCCCTTACTTATTTGTGGCACAAACTCTCAAATTTGATGACTCTATGCCGAGCAGCGGCGTAGTGTGGGTATGTGCCACCCGGGGCAGAACTAAAATTTGCCGCCCCCCCCCCAAAAAAAAAAAAAGTTAATGCTGTAAAGTAAAGATAGTTTTTATTAGAAAGTAATTATAACACTATAAAGGTTGATGTTAGAGATAAAAAGAAAAGCTTTATTTCTTTAATAGCTTTAATAAAATTGAGATTGTCCGTTTTTCACGATTGCGCAATCTTTCTTATCAATGTTTTGAACCTTGACATGTTGAAATCCAAAATTGAAATAGCAATATTAGAAAATGTTGGCCTAATCGTTATTCATCGTAATTAATTGTACATTTTAATTTAATTTTAGAAAATCTTTTTTTAAAACATTGCATTACTTAAGACAACTGTAAGCAATGTTCTAATGCAGTAAAAAATTAAAATGTGTTTACATTATCATTACTACATTAGTGAAATATATTACTGAAATACAAAATTACATGCAATACCACTACATTTTTACTGTATAAATGAGTAAGAGGGTCTTAAGAAAGCTTTTGGAAATCATTTAGTACCGTATATAATTTCACTAATAGGCGTTTTAAAACTTTGTCCAATATTTGCGGTTTCTTGCCATTCGCGCCTAGTGGGGGAATAGAGTATTGTGAACTTTATTAACGCACCAAAGAGTTCACGGTTGACGATACTGGGTAGAGTTACAGTTGGTTTATCAACATCCACTTTAAGCATAGCGGCCTGGTGTCTTCTGATCGTGCAGGTTTTGCCGCCCTTCCACGAGAAAATTTCATTACAAAGATTGTATTTTGCAGTGTCTCTATCAAACTAGCTACCAGTTGTCAGTTTACTCATATACTCAGTGGCGTAGCTAGAGCTTTTGCCGCCCGGGGCGGTCTTCAATTTGCCGCCCTTTAAGGAGACGTCCATAAATGACGTCACACATGGGGTTGGGAGAGAGAGAGATGTGTCACACATTTGAAGTCACTTTAAAACGCGCAACTTTAAATAAAAGTTCTATATATGATTACCGACATTTTATTTAATGAATTTTTATATGCAAGGCTTCACGGGTGTTACGGTACTAGAGTGCAGCCTTACACTAAAAATATTTAAATGACAAAAAAATTGAGTGTAAACCTGCTCATTTTCAAATGGAAAATACGGCTTTTATGGCGGGGGGGGG
>MUZC01000285.1:134630-158296 GCA_002072015.1 Radix auricularia | reverse complement strand
ATTAAGACTCGAAATTAAGAATATTTTTGTTTCACCTTGGTTTTCCCCCTTCAAAAGAAAATTTGCGGCTGTTGGAAAGGGCTTTATTTTTCAATTGACCACAATGCCGCCCTTTAGATGAGTGCCGCCCGGGGCGGACCGCCCCCTCCGCCCCCCCCTAGCTACGCCACTGCATATACTGTACTTTGTGGGTTAGATTCGAGTTTCATAGAGTAAAAATATGATTGTTGTAGTAAGTGAAAATTGCACATTTAAATATAAAAAATAATAAAAATATTTCAAACCTTGTAGCTGTGTTATCGTCGTCAACTAAAGTTTTTATATTTTATTGTGCAATTTCAAGCGTGTAAAACCTGATACACATTTTTTAAAACACGTACATGTCTAGTTTCGAAACAATACAAATTTTAATATTGATAATATTTTAAACTGATTTTTTATATTAAAAAAAATATTAATAAACAATAAACACTCTAAAGTCAGACTTGTATATCAAAGAACACTATTTAATGCCAGTATTTAATGTGCAGGAAAAAAAATAGTTGGTTATGTTTTGCTTCTAGGCATTAAAATAGTATATTCATATCAATATAAAAATAGAAATTACAAAATAAAAAAGGTGACAATAATTGGTGTACGGGGGTTATACAAGTATTGGTGCAAGTAGGTGACCCAATTATTGGTATAGGATGGTGACTCAATTATTGGTATAGGATGGTGACTCAATTATTGGTATATGATGGTGACTCAATTATTGGTATAGGATGGTGACTCAATTATTGGTATAGGATGGTGACTCAATTATTGGTATAGGATGGTGACTCAATTATTGGTATAGGATGGTGACCCAATTATTGTAGGAGATAGTATGTTACCAATTTTACTCGTGAGTCCCCCAGTGAATTAACAATTTGTGCTAGTTTAAGATGACAATTAATGTTAATAAATTGGCGAATAGCAAAATAGCAATAACAAAAGTGAATCAATAATTATTTATAATTAATAATAAATATAATTAAAAAATCTATCAAAACTACACATCAAACTGCTAAGAACTGTAGAAACTTGGAGTCTAATAAATGTTAAAAGGTGTCGAAAGCCTCGTTTAGTTATCAGAATAACCGTACATTATGAGGGGTGAAATGACAGAACGCAAAATGTTCAACCACTTGACAAAGTCATTAATAACTATTGACAAAAACCCGTTTTCTGTCCTATCCGGATTGAGGGCATAGCTCAGGAAATAAATGGCGATCGGGATGACGAGGAAGAAATTGACCACCGAGATGGCCAGCAGCCTGTTGACTTTTGGCGCCGTGGTGGGCGTGACTGTGGCTGGTGTGATCACAACGCCTGGTGGACTCGTGGATGTGTGGACATTTCGGGGTAGTAGGTGGGATTGGCGTACTGCATCTGTCCTGGTGAGGTGTAGGGTTGTTGGGGTGGTTGGTAGTACACCTGTGGTTGTTGTTGGGGTGGTTGGTAGTAGACCTGTGGTTGGTTCTGTGGGGGTAGGTTGTAGAGCTGTGTTTGCTGTTGAGGTGGTGGGTTGCAGACCTGCGGTTGTTGTTGCGGTTTATTGGCGAGTGAGTTGGTGTGAGATTGAATAATCTCAAAGCCAAGCACCATCAGGCCAATACTGTAAACAAAAGTTATGAGAAATGGTGTGTAGACAAAGGTTGACTTGAACAAACCACAAGACAGCCCAAATGGGATGTAATCTCCAAACAAAGACTTTGTTTCAACAACCAACGGGAACAGAGCCAAAAAAACATCTCCAATGGCCAATGATAAAATGGTCAGCGTCTTTGGCTTGTACATAAAATCAAGTTTGCGGACATTCTTGACTATGAGCAAAGCGTTCACCAGCAATATGAGGAGGATGAAGATGATGTGCAATGCCTTAGAAGCCTTGAGGTGGGCATCTGTATCGAAACCATCTTCGTCGAATGCCTTAGAAGCCTTGAGGTAGGCATCTGGATCGAAACCATCGTCGTCGAATGCCTTAGAAGCCTTGAGGTAGGCATCTGGGTCAAAACCATCGTTTTCGTATAAACTCATTGCGAGACGTCTTAATAAATGCTAGGTTGGGGGGGATGTTTTTAAAAAAAGTTGACTTGCTGCTTTATCAAATAGACTGAAAAGATATAGGAGAATAAATGTTGTGGTATAAAAATACAACATTACTTGCTTATTATTTTGTTTTTTTAATCACTAAAATTATTTTCTGCGTTTTGTGACTACATCTATTTTTAACTTGCAAACAATTAAGTATTGACATAAATATTAGGCAGTTAAAAAAAAGATAAATGCGGAAATTCAGTTACTCCATTCTTGAGTTAGAGTCAGAAAGTGGGGAGGGGGGAGTGGGGGCGGGGGAGTCATGGCAATTTTGAGCGAAATGCCATGAAATGGCCAGAAGGACATAAACCGGAGGGAGGGGCGGATTAAGACTGCATGGGGCCCATGCATGCAATCAATCGATGACCCTATCCAGCCAGCATCCCCTTATATAAAATGATTCCTAGCAGCAAACATAAGACTGTAAATAAATAGTCTATTGTTTCTTCATGATTAGGGGGCGCAGTGGTCTACGTTGTAGCGAGCTGGACTACCGAACCGTAGCAAGAACCCGTGTCGCGGGTTCGAAACCACGAACCTGGCAAGGCCCCCGGGGCATTGTGCCAACCACACAATCCCATGCTCGTTAGTGGTCAATGAAACTTGTGAACGCTACTTCACTTGCTCCTTTATGGTCTCTAAGGGATATTTTTTTGTTTCTTTGATCATGCTTTGTCTGAACTTTGAGAAGGGCTTTCCCAACCATAAATATTACGTATGAAAAAAAACAACACAAAAAGTGTTGGCGGTATATTAAAATTGAGTGTAAAAATTAAAAAAATAAAATATGCTCTACCACTGGGAATCGATCCCGACACCGATTGCACAGTAATTCTGAACTCTTCCACACGGCCAGCGGAGATTATGTAAAACATAAAATTTCAAAAATATAAACAAATGTTCTCTAATATGTTCTGGTAGTGTGACATTCAAGTCAAGTTTTTTCATTATTTAGACCATCGGGTCTGAATAGCGATCAGATTTAAAAATAAGAAAATATAATGCATTTGATTTATTATATTTTCAAGGGTTTGTGCAAACATTTGTACTCTTTTATCATAAAATATAAAGGCTAATTCGTAGAATCTCTACCGTGACGTCACGACGCTACCGGTTGCTGGAAATTAAAATTCTATAAATTCTAAAAGGATTTTAAAAAATGGAAGGTTTTAGGATTTGAGTTAGGTATAGCTTTAGAATTTTCGGAAAATTGAAGGTTTTAGGGTTTGGGTTAGGTATAGCTCTAGAATTTTAATTTTAACTTTTTAAAAGGACGTTTCATAACAACAAAGATGACCGCCGGTTATGACCGTGACGTCAAGGTCGAGATTCTTCGAATTAACCAATATTCAAAGTTTGGGGGCCCCAAAAAACCACCAGGGGCCTCTGACTATAGGTCATTCAGCCCCCCCCCTTTAATCCGCCATAGTCATAGACCGGAAGTTTCCCCAAAAATAATCTATACTTATACCTTCAAGGGACGTTATGGTCATAACTAGTCCAATATACAAGGCTGCGAGGCGGTTGCATGTCATTTTCTGAGAAACCGATCGATTCGATCTAGGATTGCCGCTAGCCTTTAACTTTTAATTGTAACCTTATCGACGCTGACTCAAAAAGGGACCCCTACTGCTTATCTTGCCACATGGTTCGGGACTCAATCGAACAACTTATCCCCGATAACATAATTTTAAGTGTCTACTTGACGACCAAACACGTAGAGGCGTCACAGGGGAGTGCGGGGGGGATTCGTTGTGAGGACCGCACCGGTGATACCATCACAAGGGGTGACACCATCACAAGGGGTGACACCATCACAAGTGGTGACACCATCACAAGCGACAAGCGGTGACACCATCACAAGTGGTGACACTATCACAAGGGGTGACAACATTACAAGGTGGTGACACCATCACAAGGGGTTTACACCATCACAAGGGGGTGACACCATCACAAGGGGGCGACACTATCACAAGTGGTGACACCATCACAAGGGTTGACACCATCAAAAGTGGTGACAACATCACAAGGGGTGACACCGTCACAAGGGGTGGCACCATCACAAGGTGTGACACCATCACGAGGGGCGACACCGAAATGTAAAAAAGAAATGTGATACCGATATTTGGTACTTGCAGACTCACGGGGATGGGGGTAAGTCGTCATGGGGTGACGCCTTGAGCTATCACACTGAGTGAAATTAACCCTAGTGACGCCTTTGCACACGCGGACACATGCTCGTCGTTTAAAAAATGAAAACAATCACAGAGTGAAGCTGACCAGTGCTGGCCAAGGTGAGGTTCGTATACCAAACTTATACCAGTGACCATCACTACCAGTGTCCATCACTACCAGTGACCATCACTACCAGTGTCCATCACTACCAGTGACCATCACTACCAGTGACCATCACTACCAGTGACCATCACTACCAGTGAACTTCACTACCAGTGACCATCACTACCAGTGACCTTCACTACCAGCGTCCATCACTACCAGTGACCATCACTACCAGTGACCATCACTACCAGTGACCAGCTTGTTCCGACGAACAGAGATGTCTCCCTTGATAGTAACAACAATAAGACCTGCCTGAGCACTATACACACTATAACGCTATACACTATGCAAGCTAGACACTATACAAGCTATACACTATACAAGCTATACACTATACAAGCTAGACACTATACAAGCTATACACTATACAAGCTATACACTATACACGCTATACACTATACACGCTATACACTATACAAGCTATACACGCTATACACTATACACGCTATACACTATACACGCCATACACTATACACGCTATACACTATACAAGCTATACACTATACAAGCTAGACACTATACAAGCTATACACTATAAAAGCTATACACTATACAAGCTATACACTATACACGCTATACACTATACACGCTATACACTATACACGCTATACACGCTATACACTATACTCGCTATACACTATACACGCCATACACTTTACACGCCATACACTATACACGCTATACACTATACACGCTATACACTATACAAGCTATACAATATACAAACTATACACTATACAAGGTATACACTATACAAGCTATACACTATACAAGCTATACACTATACACACTATACACTATACAAGCTATACACTATACAAGCTATACACTATTCACGCTATACACTATACAAGCTATACACTATATGCCCTATATACTGTACAGGTTAGACACTATACCCTCTATACAATATACACGATATACACTCAAAAAGCGCTATACACTATATACACTATAAACAACATACGTTATTAACCTTACTTGCACGCTAAGTACTGCAAGTAATAGTTCTTTACCTTTCTCAAAGCTCAACTGAGTCGGTGCTCTGGCGCAATGGCTGAACAATAGTGATAAGGATAATTTACATTTTGAACATACCATATACATGGGGCGTGTTTATTTAAATATGCTGGTTCTCAAACTATTATTGTTCAACCCGAATTCAAGATGCAGTAAATTTCTTTAGTGAAATGTTTTACACCAGCCGCGAGTTTACCACTGAAGTCAACCAACTTAGTTTTATGAAAACTACAGTCAAAGAGTTGACACTGAATTTAGAAACTGACATTTACACGAAGATTAGTTTTATCAAGATCCTACGTTTTCTTCCTTCAAAATAACAGGCATTCATTTCACGACTTCATCAAAATCATTTATAACAAGATTAGGGCTGAACAGGATTCACATTTTTGAAATCTGGCCGGAGCCGGATTATATCGGATTTATGAAGTGAAATCTGACTTGTAAAAAAAAAATATTCATGATTACGGATTAGCCGGAGCTGGTGCCGATATCCTGTACACCTCTAATAAAAATCAAGTAGTGAAGCCCCTTAGATTGTTACTTTGATAAAACATTCACAGTAACACAATATCGAGAGTGGACATGAATACAAGAGATGGCTGCCGAAAATTTTCTGCAATTTCGATGTGCGCATGTTTAAAAATTCTAGGGGGAAAATATTTTCTTTGGTATACCATCAGCTCCATGGTAGAATAGAAAGTTTGTTATTCACGACTCAATTTCTTAACTAAAAACCATTCAATTTTGTCATCGGAAGCTTCATAAATATGTGTCTTCCGGTGACCCTATCAGTATCAGGGTGTTATGCCACTACTCATTTATAGGGCAGGGTCCCTAATCTTGTTAAAATCATGTAAGCTATTTAAAAATTAAAAAATAAATAAATTTATCCAATCGTACTTAAGCCTTGTGAAGTTGTTAAGTTTACCACTAAAGCGAAAGTTTCTGTAAAATTTATTAAAAAAAAACAAAACCACAAACAAACATTGCCATTTATAAGTTTCTCCAAATTTCTTTTCTTCTGAGATCTTTGCAAAGCACGATGCGTCAGCGAGTATTAAATAAAGCTTAAAATTAGCTGTTAAGTTAAAAAAAAATATTTTAGCATTTTAAAAATAAAACCAGTAGTCATTGATTGAATTTACTTAGACGAAAATGGAAAACTTCCAATGTTAGAAAAATATCTAACAGGAAATATTCTTATTTTCATTGTTCCGAGGATCACCAACAATTTTACAAACTTTTCTTAAGGACCACCAAAACTTTTATTTAGGACCACCAAACTTTTATTTAGGACCAACAAACTTTTATTTAGGACCAGTAAACTTTTATTTTGGACCACCAAACTTTTATTTAGGACCACCAAACTTTTATTTAGGACCAGTAAACTTTTATTTAGGACCAGTAAACTTTTATTTAGGCCAATCACCAAACTTTTTTTAGGACCACCAAACTTTTATTTAGGACCACCAAACTTTTATTTAGGACCAGTAAACTTTTATTTAGGACCACCAAACTTTAATTTAGGACCAGTAAACTTTTATTTAGGACCAGTAAACTTTTATTTAGGACCAGTAAACTTTTATTTAGGACCAGTAAACTTTTATTTAGGACCACCAAACTTTTATTTAACACCACCAAACTTTTATTTAGGACCAGTAAACTTTTATTTAGGACCACCAAACTTTTTTTAGGACCACCAAACTTTTATTTTGGACCAGTAAACTTTTATTAAGGACCAATAAACTTATATTTAGGACCACCAAACTTTTATTTATGTCCAGTAAACTTTTATTTAGGACCACCAAACTTTTATTTAGGACCACCAAACTTTTATTTAGGCCGACCAGCAAACTTTTATTTAGGACCACCAAACTTTTATTTAGGACCACCAAACTTTTATTTAGGACCATTAAACTTTTATTTAGGACCACCAAACTTTTATTTAGGACCACCAAACTTTTATTTAGGACCACCAAACTTTTATTTAGGACCAGTAAACTTTTATTTAGGACCACCAAACTTTTATTTAGGATCACCAAACTTTTATTTAGGACCACTAAACTTGTATTTAGGACCAACAAACTTTTATTTAGGACCAGTAAACTTTTATTTAGGACCTCCAAACTTTTATTTAGGACCACCAAACTTTTATTTAGGACCAGTAAACTTTTATTAAGGACCAGTAAACTTTTATTTAGGACCACCAAACTTTTATTTAGGACCACCAAACTTTTATTTAGGACCACCAAACTTTCATTTAGGACCAGTAAACTTTTATTTAGGACCATCAAACTTTTATTTAGGACCACCAAACTTTTATTTAGGACCACCAAACTTTTATTTAGGCCGACCAGCAAACTTTTATTTAGGACCACCAAACTTTTATTTAGGCCGACCAGCAAACTTTTATTTAGGACCACTAAACTTTTATTTAGGACCACCAAACTTTCATTTAGGCCGACCAGCAAACTTTTATTTAGGACCAACAAACTTTTATTTAGGACCAGCAAACTTTTATTTAGGACCACCAAACTTTTATTTGGGACCACCAAACTTTTATTTAGGCCGACCAGCAAACTTTTATTTAGGACCACCAAACTTTTATTTAGGACCACCAAACTTTTATTTAGGACCAGTAAACTTTTATTTAGGACCACCAAACTTTTATTTAGGCAGACCACCAAACTTTTATTTAGGACCAGCAAACTTTTATTTAGGACCACCAAACTTTTATTTAGGACCACCAAACTTTTATTTAGGACCACCAAACCAGTCTTAACGACCACCAAACGTGTCCCAAGGACCAGCTAACTTTTATTTAGGACCACCAAACTTTTATTTGGGACCACTACACTTTTCATAAGGACCACCAAACTTGTCTCTCGGACCATCAGTTGGTAAACACGCGTGTAGAGTAGATTCCGCCCACAGAGGATGTACGTTAGTAAGTTAGAATTGTTGAAACAGGTTCGTGTAACTGTAATGATATGGAGAAAGTCGTGGATGTGCTTAGTTTTTTTCACATAGTATTTTCCCTGATAACATTGATAACAAGTCTTTTCATTTCTGAGTACATTACTTCCTTGTTCTTGAATGCTTATAGCTGGAAAAAAAAAGATGGCGTAGCAAGGGGAAAGGGGGCTAATGCCGCGGGTGGCAATTTTTCTTCAAATTGACAGCCGATCCGCACCTGTTGTAGAAGCGAAAATTGTTGTATCACGTTTAAACATTAGCCAATCAAATGCTAAGGGCGGCATTTTGTTTAGGGCGCCAAATTCCTCGTTGTTAATTAGTATATAAGAATGGAAGCGTTAAATTAAGCTAAATAAAAGAAAAGACAAGCCCAAATACAAGTGAATAAAATAAATGAAGGATATATTTAAATACGTTAAGTTTTCAAATGACAAAACTTTTTACACCATAATGAATCTAATTAAATTCTTCTGATACTAAAGCTACTGAAATGAATAACCGAGGGGCTGATGTAGTATAAGAACATGACACTGATGTGCTGGTACCTAAAACTGATTCAAGTTTGTCAGCCACTCATCTTGTAAGAACATGACACTGATGTGCTGGTACCTAAAACTGATTCAAGTTTGTCAGCCTCTCATCTTGTAGCAGGGAAAAATTGCTATAGCCATTACATTCCAACTACTACTTAAAGTTTTAACAACATACATGGACTAAATAGATATAACCAGATTACTAAAAGTGCAGCAAGATAAAAAGAGTCATCAACATATTAACATTAACTTCTCCAAAATAGAGATGAGATCGGTAACGTGAGAATGATTTTAACGAAAGTAAATTACTGGGAAAAATTGTTAGCTTACATATATGACGTATTCTCCTAAAGCATCATCATTTTAATTTTAATGTCCTCTGTCTTGTTGCATAAACAAAAATAACAAACAAAGTTGCTTCTCTAATGGAATAATAATTGAGATGAAACAAACTCAAATGTAGCTACTCGTAAACAAGTGATCAACATTGCAGATGTATTTGAAAATGGAAGGAATCAGAAATCAGTTTAAAAAAAAAAACAACAGACTATTAAAAAAAAAAACAAGAACTATCGGGTTGTTGTAAAAGGCGCAATAAGTTCGTTTTATAAAGTTTGACATGATTACATCCTGGCAACATAGTAATTTGGCTTTTCGTGGTCAAAGAGAGGACTATACTACTGCAAATATAGGCAATATTCTGGAACTTATACATCTGCTAGCCAAGTATACAATCGAGTGCTTCGACAACAAAATTTTCAAAATAATAAAAAACAACAACAACAAAAAACAACTTTTCTATTCGAATTCAAAATTAGACCCCATTGCACTTTTAGGAGATGCGGCCTGCAAAGAATTAATATTTCAGGTACATGACACCAAATATAATTCAATGTTGGCCCATGCTTTAGCTCTCAATATTTCACATCAGTATAAAACAAATCCAGTTGTGTGGTATGTAGAGATTGAAAATCAGAAGTAGACGTAGAATTTTTCATAGGTTTCATAAAAAATCATGTTAAGCCTGGTCCCTTTTTGGATTCAGCACGTGTTAGCGCATTTTCGTATTATGTATCAGTACTTATGTTAGATATCAGCATTATGTAGTTATCAGTAATTGTGTTTAGATTTTAGACATATTTTTATGAATTTTCTTGTGTAATGAATATACCTGAAAAAATTATTTAAAATTCATTTCTTTACATTTAAATTTTTTTTTATATTTTCTCTTTAATCTAACTACAAGTGGTTTGTGGTCACTGAAATAGGACTCATAAATGAAACATTCTAAATTGTAATCAGCTAATCGCCCAAATACTCACAATTGTTGTTTTATAGATCGTGGTTGCCAATCTTGTTGAAAGTAGTTGAATGTTGAAGCTTGTTTCGGAAAAGTTTTCAATTTCTGCCCCTGGGCCGCTAAGATCTTGATTGAAGTCACCACAAATGATGACGTAAAACTCTCTAAACTTTTACACATATTCTAATGACGTCAACAAAAAAAAACTAATTCTTTTGCACGCTTTCGCACCACTAACCAATAACTTTAACTCTTCAATGCTTGAAAAACGATGTATTCGACTTCCGGCAATTGCGGCCATTGCCTACGCCAGTGTTATCTCTCGATTCGCAATGTTTTTTTGGTAGTTTTAACGGGGTTTTTTAACGGATCGAGTAACTGAGTGTTGATGCACAAATGGCAGGTCAGGACATACAAAAAATATATATACATCATGGGTCTAGGACTTATGGTTGCTGAGATCTAGGGTGATGACAGACGGACGGACAAAACGGGTGCAATAGCGCATTCGACTTCTCGAAAATGCGCTAAAAAATCTTTTTACGACATTTCTGAAATGATTTTAAATAAGGTTAAATCTAATGGCCTTCAAATAATGTAACACAGAGGCACAAAATTGTGTGACTACTGCTTTACTACTGGAAAGATGGTTCAGAGACTATAAGACATAAATCTCTCTCCAACAATTTATCGAATCCTTTTGTTTACAAGCAATTCCACCTGAAACAAAATTTCGAACATTTTTAATACACTAGAATGGTATGCGCATTTTTTTTTATATCCACGCACTTGGGAAAGATCTAATTGGCTGCTACAGGCAAGGCATTGAACAAGGTGAATTTAATATTTGGAGCGATTTTGACGTTTTCTTTTAAATCTAGAGAAAAACGGACAGAGGCAGACAAACATTTGAACACACGAACAAGCGCAGGAACTTTGCAAGTGACAATTCACATGGTTTCAAGTTCAAATGTTTAATTTTGAATTTTGCTTTTTATCAAACTCAATTATACTATACACCATGTTCTAAATTTGAGATTGAGTTCTTGGTGATTCCTTCGATTTAATGTGCTCGTACCGAGACCGCCAAGTGTCACTGGATTGAGTCTTATTTCTGGCAAGGTCCCTGAGTTCACCCAGCCTCAGTGCTGGCAAAGTCCCCGAGTTCACCCAGCATCGGTGCTGGCAAGGTCCCTGAGTTCACCCAGTCTTGGTGCTGGCAAGGTCCCTGAGTTCACCCAGTCTTGTTGCTGGCAAGGTCCCTGAGTTCACCCAGTCTTGGTGCTGGCAAGGTCCCCAAGTTCACCCAGTCTTGGTGCTGGCAAGGTCCCCGAGTTCACCCAGTCTTGGTGCTGGCTAGGTCCCTGAGTTCAACCAGTCTTGGTGCTGGCAAGGTCCCCGAGTTCACCCAGTCTTGGTGCTGGCAAAGTCCCCGAGTTCACCCAGCCTCGGTGCTGGCAAGGTCCCCGAGTTCACCCATCCTCGGTGCTGGCAAGGTCCCTGAGTTCACCCAGTCTTGGTGCTGGCAAGGTCCCCGAGTTCACCCAGTCTTGGTGCTGACAAAGTCCCCGAGTTCACCCAGTCTTGGTGCTGGCAAGGTCCCTGAGTTCACCCAGTCTTGGTGCTGACAAAGTCCCCGAGTTCACCCAGCCTCGGTGCTGGCAAGGTCCATGAGTTCACCCAGTCTTGTTGCTGGCAAGGTCCCTGAGTTCACCCAGTCTTGGTGCTGGCAAGGTCCCTGAGTTCACCCAGTCTTGTTGCTGGCAAGGTCCCTGAGTTCACACAGTCTTGTTGCTGGCAAGGTCCCTGAGTTCACCCAGTCTTGGTGCTGGCAAGGTCCCTGAGTTCACACAGACTTGTTGCTGGCAAGGTCCCTGAGTTCACACAGTCTTGTAGCTGGCAAGGTCCCTGAGTTCACCCAGTCTTGGTGCTGGCAATGTCCCTGAGGAAGAGTTCACCCAGTCT
This sequence comes from Radix auricularia, assembly GCA_002072015.1. Classification (NCBI taxonomy): domain Eukaryota; kingdom Metazoa; phylum Mollusca; class Gastropoda; family Lymnaeidae; genus Radix; species Radix auricularia. Next base: position 146,038 of record MUZC01000285.1, on the reverse strand, counting down.
TGGTGCTGGCAAGGTCCCTGAGTTCACCCAGTCTTGGTGCTGGCAAGGTCCATGAGTTCACCCAGTCTTGGTGCTGGCAAGGTCCTTGAGTTCACCCAGTCTTGGTGCTGGCAAGGTCCCTGAGTTCACCCAGTCTTGGTGCTGGCAAGGTCGCTGAGTTCACCCAGTCTCGGTGTTGGCAAGGTCCCTGAGTTCACCCAGTTTTGGTGCTGGCAAGGTCCCTGAGTTCACCCAGTCTTGGTGCTGGCAAGGTCCCTGAGTTCACCCAGTCTTGGTGCTGGAAAGGTCCCTGAGTTCACCCAGTCTTGGTGCTGGCAAGGTCCATGAGTTCACCCAGTCTTGTTGCTGGCAAGGTCCCTGAGTTCACCCAGCCTCGGTGCTGGCAAGGTCCCTGAGTTCACCCAGCCTCGGTGCTGGCAAGGTCCATGAGTTCACCCAGTCTTGGTGCTGGCAAGGTCCCTGAGTTCACCCAGTCTTGGTGCTGGCAAGGTCCCTGAGTTCACCCAGTCTTGGTGCTGGCAAGGTCCCTGAGTAAGAGTTGACCCAGTCTTGGTGCTGGCAAGGTCCCTGAGTTCACCCAGTCTTGGTGCTGGCAAGGTCCCCGAGTTCACCCAGTCTTGGTGCTGGCAAGGTCCCTGAGTTCACCCAGTCTTGGTGCTGGCAAGGTCCCTGAGTTCACCCAGTCTTGGTGCTGGCAAGTTCCCTGAGTAAGAGTTCACCCAGTCTTGGTGCTTGCAAGGTCCCTGAGATCACCCAGTCTTGGTGCTGGTAAGGTCCCTGAGTAAGAGTTAACCCAGTCTTGGTGCTGGCAAGGTCCCCGAATTCACCCAGTCTTGGTGCTGGTAAGGTCCCTGAGTAAGAGTTCACCCAGTCTTGGTGCTGGCAAGGTCCCCGAGTTCACCCAGTCTTGGTGCTGGTAAGGTCCCTGTGTAAGAGTTTACCTAGTCTTGGTACTGGCAAGGTCCCTGAGTAAGAGTTCACCCAGTCTTGTTGCTGGCAAGGTCCATGAGTTCACCCAGCCTCGGTGCTGGCAAGGTCCCTGAGTTCACCCAGCCTCGGTGCTGGCAAGGTCCATGAGTTAACCCAGTCTTGGTGCTGGCAAGGTCCCTGAGTTCACCCAGTCTTGTTGCTGGCAAGGTCCCTGAGTTCACCCAGTCTTGGTGCTGGCAAGGTCCCTGAGTTCACCCAGTCTTGGTGCTGGCAAGTTCCCTGAGTAAGAGTTCACCCAGTCTTGGTGCTGGCAAGGTCCCTGAGATCACCCAGTCTTGGTGCTGGTAAGGTCCCTGAGTAAGAGTTCACCCAGTCTTGGTGCTGGTAAGGTCCCTGAGTAAGAGTTCACCTAGTCTTGGTGCTGGTAAGGTCCCTGAGTAAGAGTTTACCTAGTCTTGGTACTGGCAAGGTCCCTGAGTTCACCTAGTCTTGGTGCTGGTAAGGTCCCCGAGTTCACCCAGTCTTGGTGCTGGCAAGGTCCCTGAGTTCACCCAGTCTTGGTGCTGGCAAGGTCCCTGAGTTCACCCAGTCTTGGTGCTGGCAAGGTCCCTGAGTAAGAGTTCACCTAGTCTTGGTGCTGGTAAGGTCCCTGAGTAAGAGTTTACCTAGTCTTGGTACTTGCAAGGTCCCTGAGATCACCTAGTCTTGGTGCTGGCAAGGTCCCTGAGTTCACCCAGTCTTGGTGCTGGTAAGGTCCCCGAGTTCACCTAGTCTTGGTGCTGGCAAGGTCCCTGAGTAAGATTTCACCTAGTCTTGGTGCTGGTAAGGTCCCTGAGTAAGAGTTTACCTAGTCTTGGTGCTGGCAAGGTCCCCGAGTTCACCTAGTCTTCGTGCTGGTAAGGTCCCCGAGTTCACCTAGTCTTGGTGCTGGCAAGGTCCCTGAGTAAGAGTTCACCCAGCCTTGGTGCTGGCAAGTTCCCTGAGTAAGAGTTCACCCAGTCTTGGTGCTGGTAAGGTCCCCGAGTTCACAGTCTTGGTGCTGGCAAGTTCCCTGAGTTCACCCAGTCTTGGTGCTGGTAAGGTCCCCGAGTTCACAGTCTCGGTGCTGGCAAGTTCCCTGAGTTCACCCAGTCTTGGTGCTGGCAAGGTCCCCGAGTTCACCCAGTCTTGTTGCTGACAAGGTCCCCGAGTAAGAGTTCACCCAGTCTTGTTGCTGGCAAGGTCCCTGAGTAAGAGTTCACCCAGCCTCGGTGCTGGCAAGGTCCCTGAGTAAGAGTTCACCTAGTATTGGTGCTGGTAAGGTCCCTGAGTTCACCCAGTCTTGGTGATGGCAAGATCCCGGAGTAAGAGTTCATCTAGTATTGGTGCTGGCAAGGTCCCTGAGTAAGAGTTCACCCAGTCTTGGTGCTGGCAATGTCCCTGAGTAAGAGTTCACCCAGTGTTGGTGCTGGCAATGTCCCTGAGTTCACCCAGTCTTGGTGCTGGCAAGATCCCCGAGTTCACCCAGTCTTGGTGCTGGCAAGATCCCCGAGTTCACCCAGTCTTGGTGCTGGCAAGGTCCCTGAGTAAGAGTTCACCCAGCCTTGGTGCTGGCAAGGTCCCCGAGTTCACCTAGTCTTGGTTCTGGTAAGGTTCCCGAGTTCACCCAGCTTCGAATGAGTAACCAACATCAGTTGTGGAAAGTATAGGCGGCTGGGCATTGTGCTAGCCACACGATCTCTCCCTCGTATAACTTGGCTAACAAAAATATGTGAACGCTACTTCACTTCCTCCTCATAGACCGTCATGTTCTGAAAAGGTGACTTTACTTACTACTACTATAATCAATGCATTAATTCATTTTTTGTTTATTTTATATGTAGTAAAAAATATGTCACCTACATGGTTTATTAAAATGAAATGAAAAAAAAAAAGCCTTTCTTTTAAAAATACATATTTTTTCAGGAAAAAAAATCTACAATGAAATAAAAAGACAATTTACTCAATAGAAAATTTATATAGACTTCTAAGTATCTCAAATCTATGATTTTGTGATAATTCTGATTGTAGTTTGCTTTCTGAAATGATCTAATGACTTGTCATCATAAGTTAAAAAAATATTTAAACTCATATTTTGAAGTTATAAAAACAAACTTTAACAGATGTAATGAGGATATAAAACTAAAATGCTACCTCACTTTAGTGAGACCTGTGCTATAATATATGTATCGTCTTTACGGGACGAATAATATCAGTCAGCACTTAATAACTACTGATACCACCATATGACATGCTAAATGTATTTACATTGTAGCAAATATAAAATTTCTATTGACATTTTAAAATTATTAGATGGGGGGGGGGGGGGTAAATAAGATTAAAAAAATATTGGTTTCATATAATGAAAGTTAAAGCATGCTTTATAAAAAGAAACTTTAAGAAATGTAATAAAGATATAAAACTAAGAAGCTACCTCACCTTTGTGAGACCTGTACTAGCATATGCAGCTTCTGTATGGGACCCATTCATCCACCAAAGAAAAGACTGATAAAATAGAACACATTAAAAAAAGAGCTGCCAGATTCATTACTGGAGAATATTCAAAACTGACAAGAATAACACCATTAGTTAGAAGGAGCGTCTGTGACAGATAAGATTTTTAAACTAATCTGTTAGTTAAGTTAGTTTACTGTAATTTATTATTGAAATAAATAAATTATTTAATATACTCAATATATTCTTCTCAATCTTCGTCTTTAATTTAAATACATGTATGTCTATGTGATTTTTGAAGTCTAAAAAAAAAAAGAATAAAAATGTCACAGATAGTTTCTACATTCAAGGAAAACAAAACAGTGATTTGAGTGATAGAATTAATGTTATGGCCCAAGTAAAATAACCGTGAAATTATCTTATATACGTGAGGAAAATTTACCATGAAAGGGAAACAGCTTTGACGTATCGTGATTATTGTTATTGTTATTAAATACAATTCAGGGGCTTAGCTGTTGCAGTCTCAATAAAACCAAATAATTACACAGTTGCCTCCCTTTGACCGTAAATTTGTAAATGTTTATAAAATTTTAGAAATACATTTAAAAAGATATTAAAATAAATTAAAAATAATATTTTTTTTATGCCATAACAAAATATATACACAAAATATAAGGTTTCTAGGGCACAGAAGATTAATAATTATTTGACGAAATCTCGTTCACCATCGCGACAATTTTTTCAAAATTTGCTAAAAGTTCTTAACAAATATCGTTGCACTTTTAGCATCATATTTTTCTAGTGGTACTTTGTAAATACATTACTAATACAACTTCTTTGTCATACGTCCGTATCGTCATACAAATTATATGGAATATAGTCTATAAAAGTTTACAGTATTAACGTGTTTCATTTAATCATTAATTATAGTTTTTTTTAATTATTTTTTTATTTTTTTTATTTTTTTATAAAATAATCTTCCTTGTAAGCAAAGTGTCCACTAAAAAAGTGTTCAGAGCTGAAAATTACTAGTATCTCTATATATAATTCTCTACATGGTCCAACCATGCAGGACAAGAAGCTGTCTGACCTTTGACCCCACCGACCAATCAGATTGCAAGAAAGAGGTAGTAAATATTACACATTTCGTTGAATTGAAGTCAATCACTATGTTCGGAACAACAAAATAACATGTACAGTCAGTGGCGTAGCTAGGGTCATGTGCGCCCGGGGGCAAGACACAAATTCTGCGCCCCTTGACGGACCGAAAAATTCTGGGGGCTCAGTGAGCCCCCAAGAAAAATTTGAAATTTTACGGTTTATATGGTTCATTTTTTGAAGCAAATGATATTTTAATGAAATACAATGCAGACTAATAATTCTCTATACGATTATAAACAATTTATTTGAAAAAAAAAATACTCTACTAATAATACATGACTCGAATAGACATAATCTAAAATAAATGGATCTTCCTTGATTTGAATGTCGTCAATCTCGCTGTTAAAATTGATATTCTCAAGTGTTCTCTTTCGATGCTAATGAGTGCAAGATCATCCAGACGATCTTGATCCATTGAAGCACGTAATTAAGACAAAATAAGGTTTACTTTGCTGAAGGACCGCTAACAGCTTTTAGTTTAAACAGCAATTTTTAGAAGTATTTGAAGTGAAATGCGCAGATTCGGAAATACGTCATTCCATATGAAACAATAAAATCGAGAAGATCCAAAGTAGTTTCCGGTAGAACTTCAGTCCGGGTACTGAGAATCTTTTTTTAGTATTTGATTTCATGTTCTCAATTCGTAGAAATTAGCAAAATCTAAGCAATTATAACGAAGCGTACCGACTTTTGTTTCAGCAAGAAGAGATTTGACGTCTAGTAAAAATCCAAATTTGTTGTTTAGGTTGTTTAAGACGTAAAATCCGTATTGATATCTCCTGTTGGGGTTTATCAATTTCGCTGTTCATAGCAGGTGCAATTTCTTCTTATGGAGAAAGTTCTGCATCTCTTTTTAATTCTCGAAGGCATCCTCCGATGTCGTCTAATCTTCTGNATCAGATTAAGCTTCCTTGAAACTCACAGTAGGATTCTGGAACCGTTTCTGGACACTATCAATTTTATCAAGTATGATGTTCCAGAAATGTTTAAAATCTAGGAAGTTAAAGTTTTATATACCTACCAGCAAAGCTTCTGCATCACTTCTTGTGTCAGGCGTCATATTTGTATGTTCTGATAATTTTTCCGACAGCCCTTCCATGTCATCTAGTCCTTCATAAATTGCTATAACAGCTTCTGGTCGTGCAATCCAACGTGTTTCAGACTCCCTCTTCATTGTGATTGGCACAACTCTTTTTTAAATTTTTTCCCAACGAGTTGTTGAAAGGGAGAAAACATAAATCTATACTTTTAAGTGTTCCAAAAGCGTGATAACAACTGGATCATGTTTAGTTAAGTATACTCTTGCTAAATTTTAAGCTGTGGTTGCCACAGTTGATGAATAATGCTTTGTGATTTCTAGCACATTTTCGCTGTTGAAGGCCGGAAACATTCCCGGTCATTACAGAAGCATTGTCATAACATCGTGACCGACCGTCGGATAGTGGTATGCTATTAGATGCCAGTTTCTCTACGATAACTATTTCAAGGCTTTTTGCGTCTTTGGAATGTATCTTCGCAAAATCTGAAAATGATTCTTTGATAGTTACTTTTTAGTTTGTAAATCCACATCCACAAATCTGATGACTTGAGAAAGCTTTTCCGGTGTCCTAGATCGATTGGAGTAAAGTAAGATACCGTAGTACTTGTGTTTTCTGATTTCACTCAACAGCTGATTCCTTACAGTCGATGTAAGTAGGTGGATACATTCATTTTGGATTTCCGGTGATAAATAAGATACTAAACCTAGATTTTCTCGGGCATTTTGTTGGTGTTTTTTCTAACAGTTGATCCTACTGAGCAACAAGTTTTATCGACGATGGACAGGAAAGAAAGGCGGTGCCTGATGTTTCATATGAAAGGAATCCAACTTGCTTTGACACTCCGATACAAGCCCGTGAGAGGAGAGACCTTCCCTCCCCTCTCCCACTTTACTCCCTCCACATGAGAATTGGGGAAGTACGATTTATCTTTTTAAAGAGTCACAACATGCAGCAAAGGGACGCGTATTAACCATTCTGTTAGCCAGTGGTTTTCAACCTTTTGAGATTCCAGGACCACTTGAAAAATATGTGCCTTAACTACGGGCCACTACTAAAAATTATTTCTGCATTTTCTAGTTTTTCGGTGATTTCGTACAGTTTATCAAACATCTCAAAGTTACCTTGAAATAATATTTTTTTTCAAAGATCATGCTTTTTCGTAAAAGCAGACATTCTGTCACTGAGAGTCATATAATGTATCTGCTTTCCTTGTCGAGTGGAATTAAGTTTATTGAGCTTTTCAAAAATTTCAGCCAAGTAAGCCAGAACAGCAACCCATTAGCCATGGTTCAAACTATCAACAAGCTTTGGGATATTTCTACATGAAAATCTCTTACGTCATCGCGTAATTAAAACAATCAGATAACCAGCGAACTTCAGTATACATTATTAACTGTCAACGTTCAAGATTCATATTCAAGCATAAGAAATCAAAGAGACGAGAATTTAATTGACGAGCTTGATAAAATTTAAAAACCATTATGGCCAAATCAGAAATATATTTAAGTCTGCGTTAATTCTTTTACTTGCTAGTCTATCTCGATTAATCCTACAGTGCGTAAATTTCATGCTTCTCTCACGGACCACCTGGAAAATCTTCGCGGACCACTAGTGGTCCGTGGACCACAGGGTGAGAACCACTGCTTTAAGCCACTCCTTTTTCTTGTCTTGGTAATTTTGGATGCTTTTAGTGTCGTCTCTGGTAGCTCTATTAAAAGAATCGTATTGGTCTCTTACTGCTCACTACCATCAACTCACAGTTTTTTAAATTAAAAAAAAAAACACATCAGCAATCGTACATTAGGATGTGTCATTTATTTATGAGTAGAATGGCGCCCCTAAACGCTCAATGGGGGCGCCTAAATAATGTTTAACAACTGTTTTGTAATAAAGATATAATCGGAGCTCCAATATTCAATCTCGCAAACGTATTTGGGATACATTAGTTTACATTAAAATGAAATTAAATAATGAGTTTTAATACTCATTTTGGCGCCCCCCTAACGTGGCGCCCGGGGGCATTCGCCCCCCTGCCCCCCCTCTCTACGCCACTGTGTACAGTGTTATGGTTATAACATTAGCCATACACGTGGAGGTCGCAGGTTCAATCCCCAGCTAAGATATTACGTTTTTAATTTTTTAAAATGTTTGTGTTAGTGCCCGTTCATTTCCCACTATCTATTCGATCACCATAACTAGCACAAGACGAGTGGGAATAAGCTTGACGAATGACCTTTGTCAGGTTATGCAAATTAGTTTATGGTTGTCAAGCTAGGATGGTGCAGGGTTGGGGGTAGCAAGTAGCTAACCACAGTGCACATTTTCCAGATTAACAATGATTCTCAGTTTTTCCCGCATCTGAGGTTCATTCTCGTTGTTCTGATTTAGTTTAGTTTCGTATGGAATAACACAAATTACCGTGTGGAGACTTGTTGTCATTGGCAACCCTTCATCCTTCAACCTGATTTTGACTCAATTACTATTGCTCCGTTTCCTAATTATTTCACTCATAAGAAATGTTAATGTACAAAAGTCATTGAACTATTGACTATTTGTTAGAATTAATTATGAATCAAAGTTGAAAGTTCTAAGAGAGTTCCAAATTTTATTGGTACATTTTTATAGATGACAGTTCATTTTGTCATGAGTCATGTGTCATGAGTCATGTGTAATGAGTCATTTGTCATGAGTCATTTGTCATGAGTCATTTGTCATGAGTCATTTGTCATGAGTCATTTGGTCATGTATAATGAGTCATTTGTCACGAGTCATTTGGTCATGTATAATAAGTCATGTGTCATGAGTCATTTGGTCATGTATAATGAGTCATGTGTCATGAGTCATGTGTCATGAGTCCTGTGTCATGTATCATGGTGCATGCATTATTAGTCATGTTTCATGTATCACGAGTCATGTATCATGTTTCATGTGTCATGTGTCATGTGTCATGTGTCATGTCTCATGAGTCATGTGTCATGAGTCATGTGTCATGAGTCATGTGTCATGTGTCATGAGTCATGTGTCATGTGTCATGTGTCATGAGTCATGTGTCATGAGTCATGTGTCCTGTGTCATGTGTCATGAGTCATGTGTCATGTGTCATGTGTCATGAGTCATGTGTAGGTCATGATAGATTTGTGAACTGATCTGGAACTTGTAAACACATCGGAAACTTCGTTTCAGGATAAATTTTTACTGTTAATACAAAGTTGAATGAGTTATTAATAAAGTATATTTAAAAGAAAATAATAATTAAAAAGATATTATTTGTAGCTTGTATCCTGAAAATAAAATCATTATTTAAACGAGAGAAAAAAATGTGCGAGGCAAACAATGGAATTGAGGTCAGAAAATGTAGGTTAATAACAGGTTAATACTTCTTCAAGTACTCGGTATCTATATCGGCAAAACATGGACGCCACTACTCGATGCACGTCTAAAAATCATACTTGGTACACCCCTGATATATATTTTAGGCTAAATTATAAATGTTTAAGGCCAGCACTAGTTACATAACGGCGAAAGGCCACCCTTCAATGATGGAAACACGTTTTCTTGCACTTGCAGCGCTACATTAAAATTTTTAAAACATTAGTTTTGAAGACGGAGATAGATTATTTAAGGGCTAATGTTTATTAGAAGCATAAGAATTGCATACTTTTGGTTTAAATACAATTTCCTAAAAATATTTAAAAAAACATCTTAATTTAAGTATTAACATTTTTATGCCACTTACGTTTAAAATACTTTAGATTGGAAGTTATGGCTAACACGTGACGCAGTCCGACTCCTGGAAGTTTGGGAGTGTTATGTATTTTTATTATATTAAAAAAAAAATTCTACTACCAGTTGATAAGTTGACAATTCTCAGTTATTTAAAAATGTTTCCTTTCGGCTCTATATAAAAAAGAAACTTTTACAAATATAACAAAGATGTAAAACTAAAATGCTACCTCACTCTGGTGAGACCTATACTAGAATATGTATCTTCTGTACAGGACCCATCCACCAAAGAAAATATTGATAAGTTAGAACAAATCCAAAAAAGAGATGCCAGATTCATTACTGGAGAATATTCAAAACTGACAAGAGTAACACCATTAGTTAAATCATTTAACGTTGAAACACTGGAGGATAGAAGAACCAAGAGTAAATTAGTAATTATACATAAGGCAATTAATTCTAATTTAGAAATACATCACAAAGATAACTTAATACAACCCTCAAATAGACATAAAGATAAAAAAAAAAACTTTCTTATTCCATATGCAAGAACAAACACATACAAGTTTTCATTTTTTCCGTCCGGTATTCGGGCGTGGTATGGGTTGCCTGAAGAAACCAGGAAAGCCACCACTTTATCATCTTTTAAAACTCTAGTAAGAATACAGGACTAAACACAAGCCATAGAAATACGTAGGACGCAATAATCTTCTGTACAGGAATCGTGTCTTTCTTTTGAATGTCTGAGTTATTCAAAGTTGCTTTAACAAGACTTCCAATCCATCATTTGTTATTTGTGTCTGTCAACTTCTCACATCATCACAAAAGTGTGACCCCCCCCCTGCCCTGCCACCTCCTCAACTAGGCGCGTGAAGTCATTTATGGACGGACCTTAATGAATGCTCTACATAAATATTTATAAAATAAACTTACATCTGCATTTATTTATCACTCATGTCATCCTCCTAACAAATAGCAATCTTTTCAGCATTCTTGGCATCATTATCATTATACTTAATTTCAAGATTACAGAGGCCCCTTTAATAAATAAGTCTTTCGATTCTTACGTTTATCCATTGTTTATGGCTATCTTGCATTTTCAGAGTTTTAAATGATGATAGTTTGTTGGTTATCCTTGTTTTATCAGGCAACCTATTTCACGACTGAATTCCAGCCGGGTGAACGATAATGTTTGTGATCTTGCATGCTGAATTAGGAAAGTGTTTTTAAAAAAAATCCCAGGTGGGGATTGTATTAGATTACCTTCGTATTGCCTCTAGAAGTTTGAATTAATTGCCCAACGTTCAAGTAGGATGAAAAAAAAACTCTCTGTGCAACTTGAATAAATGTCACAATTTGACTTCCTCTCATCATTTAGCTCCCTGTTGATTCATTTAGCTCCATATTGTCTTAATCAGCTCACTTTTCTCCCATTTAGCTCCATATTGTCTCATTTAACTCACTTTTCTCCCATTGAGCTCCCTATTTTCTTAATCAGCTCACTTTTCTCCCGTTTAGCTCCCTATTGTCTTAATCAGCTCACTTTTCTCCCATTTAGCTCCATATTGTCTTAATCAGCTCACTTTTCTCCCATTTAGCTCCATATTGTCTCATTCAGCTCACTTTTCTCCCATTTAGCTCCCTATTGTCTTAATCAGCTCACTTTTCTCCCATTTAGCTCCCTATTGTCTTAATCAGCTCACTTTTCTCCCATTTAGCTCCATATTGTCTCATTCAGCTCACTTTTCTTCCATTTAGCTCCATTTTGTCTCATTCAGCTCACTTTTCTCCCATTTAGCTCCATATTGTCTTAATCAGCTCACTTTTCTCCCATTTAGCTCCATATTGTCTCATTTAACTCACTTTTCTCCCATTTAGCTCCCTATTGTCTTAATCAGCTCACTTTTCTCCCGTTTAGCTCCATATTGTCTTAATCAGCTCACTTTTCTTCCATTTAGCTCCCTATTGTCTCATTCAGCTCACTTTTCTCCCATTTAGCTCCATATTGTCTCATTCAGCTCACTTTTCTCCCGTTTAGCTCCATATTGTCTTAATCAGCTCACTTTTCTCCCATTTAGCTCC
>MUZC01000285.1:114300-133063 GCA_002072015.1 Radix auricularia | reverse complement strand
CCATTTAGCTCCCTATTGTCTCATTCAGCTCACTTTTCTCCCATTTAGCTCCCTATTGTCTCATTCAGCTCACTTTTCTCCCATTTAGCTCCCTATTGTCTTATTCAGCTCACTTTTCTCCCATTTAGCTCCCTATTGTCTCATTCAGCTCACTTTTCTCCCATTTAGCTCCCTATTGTGTCATTCAGCTCACTTTTCTCCCATTTAGCTCCCTATTGTCTCATTTAGCTCACTTTTCTTCCATTTAGCCCCCCATTGTCTCATTTAGCTCACTTTTCTCCCATTTAGCTCCCTATTGTCTCATTTAGCTCACTTTTCTTCCATTTAGCTCCCTATTGTCTCATTCAGCTCACTTTTCTCCCATTTAGCTTCCTATTGTCTCAATCAGCTCACTTTTCTTCCATTTAGCACTCTACTGTCTCATTTAGCTCTGTGTTTTCTAAATTTTTTCCCTCAAACAACCGACTGGCACAAACATATTTTTTGTCGTGCTGAGTAAGTCAGTCAATAAATTTCCCATTTTATGAGTCTCAAATCTTATCTCCCGTCATTAGAAATTTCTGACTACCCGTTTTTCCTCTATCGGTTTTAGAAACTGTTTCTCTGCCGTGTTTCAGAGGCGTCACTAGGTTTTGTGTCACCCAGTGAGGTAGTTTACGGTTCACCCAGTATGGTAGCTAGGTCATGGTGTCACCCCACGAGGTAGCTTATGGTGTCACCAAGTTCGTTAGCTCATGGTGTCACCAAGTTCGTTAGCTCATGGTGTCACCCATTGAGGTAACTCATGGTGTCACCCATTGGGGTAGCTCATGGTGTCACCCATTGAGGTAGCTCATGGTGTCAACCAGTGAGGTAGCTCATGGTGTCGCCAAGTGTGGTAGCTCATGGTGTCAACCAGTGTGGTAGTTGATGGTGTCACCCATTAGGGTAGCTGTTGATGTCACCCAGTGTGGTAGCTCATGGTGTCGCCAGTTCACAACTTACCACAAAAACCTCCCCCGTTTTCTGACTGTTCCAACAAAGGGAACATACAGAATTTACATTTTGGTGTCACCCCTTGTGAGGGTGTCCCCCGGTTCGCTCCAACTAGTGACGCTTCTGCGGTGAAAGTTTGATAGTCCCTGAAACAAAAACTGTGATGTTCCACGGACCAATAAAACAATATTTTATACCCGTTACATGCTTTTGTTTTTAACATTAGGAGTTCCTACTTCATCGAAGTATATTCAATATGCTTGAGTATAAATGAAAACTGTTTTTATTGTTAAGATATTTACTTTAAACTTTAAAAGGGGTAAAAATTATTTAAAGCTTCATTTTATACTGAGTTGACGAACGAATGTCAGATTTGAAATTCAGTGTCAACTATTTACTAAAGATTTCATAAAAAGTAAGTTGGTTGACTTTAGTGCTAAACTCGCGGCTGGTGTAAAACATTTCGCTGCAAAAATTTATTGCCTCTTCAATTCGTGTTGAACAATAAAAGTTTTAGAGCAGGCAAATTCAAGGAAACAGGCCCCATGATTGTGCCATGTTCGAAATGTATATAATCCTTATCACTGTGTCCCAGCCATTGCACCAAAACCACTGACTTGTTCGAGGTATGAGTAAGGTAAAGAGATAACATTTATATTTATTTTGTAGTGCCTTCAAGCATATTTAATACCGTGTATAGAGTATGGCATATATCGTGTAGAGTATATTGTATAAGTAAATCTCGCCGATACTAGCTGTAGGGACCCCGTTACTGGTTGGTTAATTTTCTAATTTCACTGGTGTCCTATTTCCTTATTCACACGTGTCTTCTGCTCTCGTTCTCCAATCTCAAACTACAAGACTGCATGTACACTGATTATTTCGCTTGATTGGCTCGCTGGTTTCCTTCAACATAACACTACTTCACTTCTACTTTCACTTTCTTTTTATTCAAACTGTCCCTTGTCCTCTCACAATCTACTCGCATCAGTTCTTGGTCACGCCCTATAACTGACGTCCTACCTCGTATATCTCCTGTTCTTCTCTTTCCTAGCCCCTCCTTATGCACCCGTGCAATCAGTCCCCCCTGGTCTAGTCTTATCCAACATCCGTCGAACAGTCTATTGGTCCCCCCTCTGCAGTCCGACTATCAATCATCTTGCCCCCCCTAGATTAAGACGTGTGGGGGGGGGGAGGGATACTAAGACTAACTATGGTCTCTTAGATCTAAGAACCAGGTCGCAAACATTCCCCCGTCCACACGCGGCGGACCTTTAGATTTCTCGCCAGAACAACCTTTCGCCTCAGAAAACCTTTCGCCTCAGAACCACCTTTCGCCTCAGAACAACCCTTCGCCTCAGAAAACCTTTCCCTCAGAACCACCTCTCGCACCAGAACAACCTTTCGCGTCAGAGCTAAATTTTGCGCCTCCTACCCACTGACTACCTGCACGCGCTTCATCTCCATCGCGGTGGGTCTATGCCCCCATATCAAAAGACTTAAAGCGTCGACCACTAGGCTCTGTTCGTGGCCGTCAGTCTTTGATCTAAAGACTCCAACAAACCTAGGTCTCCACAATGTAATTCCTAGAGTATGTAGTACATAGCGTGTATAGTGTATAGATTGTATGGCGTGTATAATGCATATCACGAAAAGAATATAAAAGGTATCATCTAAAACTGACCTAAACTGACAAGACCTAACAAGACAAAAGTGACCAGCGTTCAGTTAAAGTCGTGCTGTTGTAACCGTCGAAGGAGACGAGCCTGAGTGGTGGAATAATGTGGTCTCATTGTCGTAAAAGTTTTGTACCCAAACTTCACCATGGCGAGCACATCACAGGTCAGCTTCACTAAATGTACGTCGTCACTTTTCCCCCCAATGATCATGTGTCCGTGTTTGGCCGTTATGTTATCGGGTTACCTGGAGGTAAGTTCTTCGACTGATTCACTGGCCAGGATTCATTCAAGAATAAAATCAGTGATACCTTAATTTGTGTAGACTAGAATATCAGAGGATCAAAGCTAACAAATGTATCGTTAGATTACCGTTGTCTAAAATTTTTTGAGATTGACGCTCAAGAATGCAATCACTCAAATGTTATTTTTTTATCACAACAGTAATGTTTCATTCCTCTATATCTTTTTCAGTCTTTTTTTATGAAGAGTTTAAAGTTTTAAACAATAACATCCTTTGTCTGGCACCAAATTATTAACAAGAGTCGCAATGAGCACGAGTAGCGTCGAAGACGATGTCTTTGATTCTGATGCCTACCTCAAGGCTTCTAAGGCATTGAGCATCATCTTCATCCTCCTCATATTGCTGGTGAACGGTTTGCTCATAGTCAAAAATGTCCGCAAACTTGATTTTATTTACAAGCCAAAGACGCTGACTATTTTATCATTGGCCATTGGAGATGTTTTTTTGGCTCTGTTCCCGATGGTTGTTAAAACTAAGATTTTGTTTGGAGATTACATTCTGACGGGCATGTCTTGTAGTTTGGTCAAGTCAACCTTTGTCTACACACCATTTCTCATCACTTTTGTTTACAGTATCGGCCTGATGGTGCTAGGCTTTCAGATTATTCTGTCTCACCATAACTCACTCGCCAATAAAAACACACAAATCATTTATTCTCTGGCGTACAGCAGTTTGCCTTGGATACTTGGACTCATCATAGTCTTACCTCTTGGGATGACGAATTATGATGACGACACGTGCCGGAGTTTTCAAACCATTGGCCAAGGGAGGGCTCTGGTTATCACTGTAATTATTTTGCCAGTATGCGGTGCAGTTATCACTTCGATCTTCGTCGTGCATGGAACACCACAAACAGCAACCATTCCAGCTCAGGGTTTAGTTGTCTCAACCAACCAAACAACAGCTTTCACAACCCAAACCTCCAACCCAGACGGAGCGATCCCCGTGAATCATGGGCAACACCCAGGGAACGTTCCACCACCTACAACACAGGGGCAGTATCCGTACTATCCCCAACAACAACCACAGGTCTACTACCCACCACCTCAACAGCAAACACAGCTCTACAACCCACCCCCACAGAACCAACCACAGCTCTACAACCCACCCCCACAGAACCAACCACAGGTCTACAACCCACCCCCACAGAACCAACCACAGGTCTTCTACCAACCACCCCAACAACCCTACACCTCACCCGGACAGATGCAGTACTCCAATCCCACCTACTACCCCGGAAATGTCCAGACATCCACGAGTCCACCAGGCGTTGTGATCACACCAACCACAGTCACGTCCACTATGGCGCCAAATCTCAACAGGCTGCTGAACATCTCAATGCTCAATTTCTTCCTCGTCATGCCGATCGCCATTTTTTGGCTGAGCTACTTCCTCAATCCTGATCATGATGACCTAGGATTGAGTTTGTTTACAATAATTAATGACTTTGTGTTTTGGTTGAGTATTTTGCGTTCTGTCATTACACCCCTCATGATGTACGGTTATTCTGATAACTAAATGAGGCCTTCAACACTCTTTCAATGTATAACTAGACTCCAAGTTTATACAGATCTTTTCAGCTTGCTGTTTACTTTGATAGATGTTTAAAATTTAATTATTATTTTACGTTTGTTATTGCCATTTTGTTATTGGCTAATTAGTTTGAACTTTTCATCTTAAAATAACCAACATTAATTCACTGATGGGCTCACGAGTTAACTTTTAGAAATAACCGTCATCTCCGTCAAAAAATGAGTCACCATCCTATACTAAAAAATAGAGTCACCATCCTATACTTATATGTGAGTCACCTTCGTGCACCTATATTTGTATAAACCCCGTATACCAATTATTGTGACCTTATTTTATTTTGTAATTTTTACTTTTATATCGATAGAAATAAGCTTTTATTGTTGACTGTAGAATAATTCGCTGCACATTACTCACTGGCTTTAAATGTTTTCCTTAAAATTGTATATTTTCACTTGGCTGACTTGTGAAGATTTGTAAATTTTTCAGCTATATGCAAAACCATTTCAATATATTATCAATATTAAAATATTCATTGATTTAAAACGTGACCCTACAAAAAGGTAATCACCCGCCACAAAAAAAAAAAAAAAAAAACAACAAAAAACCTAACAACAAACAAAAAAATAAATAACACGTTAGCTAAAGACGCCAATATAGCTTAAGTGTCTGAAATAACTCTATATTCAAGTTGGCACCTGGACTAGTCTGGTTGCAAATTAACCAATCATATTTTTACAAGTTGCATTAGTTGTTCACCAATCACATTCTTACTTTTTACACATGGCGTAGTAATAATAATAATGATGAAAAGAAAAACTATTTATGTATATTGCTGTAAGGTGAAAATATTATAGCAAAGATAAGCCAGTACAAGACAATATTATATCCCTCTCCGCTGGGGACATCCAGCTGTGGTTAATTTGACACCTACCTACCCGTAAACACACATCGCTGCCTACCTGCAGACACCCAGCTCTGATAAAGTGCTACCTACCTGCAGACACACATCTCTGATAAAGTGCTACCTACCTGCAGACACCCAGCTCTGATAAAGTTCTACCTACCTACCTGCAGACACACATCTCTGATAAAGTGCTACCTACCTGCAGACACCCAGCTCTGATAAAGTGCTACCTATCTGTAGACACCCAGCTCTGATAAAGTGCTACCTACCTGCAGACACCCAACTCTGATAAAGAGCTACCTACCTACCTGAAGACCCGAAACTCTGAAAAAATGCTACCTACCTGCATACACCCATCTCTGATAAAATGCTACCTACCTGCAGACACTCAGCTCTGATAAAGTTCTACCTACCTACCTGAAGACACCCAACTCTGATGAAGTGCTACCTACCTACCTGCAGACATCCAGCTCTGATAAAGTGCTACCTACACGCAGACACCCAGCACTGATAAAGTGCTACCTACCTACCTGCAGACACCCAGCTCTGATAAAGTTCTACCTACCTGCAGACACCCATCACTGATAAAGTGCTACCTACCTGCAGACATTTAGCTCTGATAAAGTGCTACCTACCTGCAGACACCCCGCTCTGATAAAGTGCTACCTACCTGCAGACATCCAGCTCTGATAAAGTGCTACCAACCTACCTGCAGACACCCAGCTCTGATAAAGTTCTACCTACCTACCTGCAGACACCCATCTCTGATAAAGTGCTACCTACCTGCAGACACCCATCTCTGATAAAGGGCTACCTATCTGTAGACACCCAACTGATAAAATGCTACCTGCCTACCTGCAGACACCCAGCTCTGATAAAGTGCTACCTACCTACATGCAGACACCCAGCTCTGATAAAGTGCTACCTACCTGCAGACACCCAGCTCTGATAAAGTGCTACCTACCTGTAGACACCGAGCTCTGATAAAGTGCTATCTACCTGCAGACATCCAGCTCTGATAAAGCGCTACCTACCTGCAGACACCCAGCTCTGATAAAGTGCTACCTACCTGTAGACACCCAGCTCTCATAAAGTGCTACCTACTTGCTGACACTCTGCTATGGAACATCATCTGTTATAGCATGCCACTGATGGAGGAGCTTGAGTAGAATTACATGTAAGCTAATAACCCTGAACCAAAATGTATTTAATTCAGATCCCATGTTTTCGTTTCAAAATTTCTATGTGTATCGCACCTGGAGCGTCACGTGCCCAATACGCAACGAGGCAGTCAAACGGAGCGATCTACCCCTCAACCAGCTTTCCACTTCCCTCCCACACCACACCACTGTTATTAGAGAGAAACTCTTTAAAAAAGAGGTATAATATTCCAATTCCATGATAATACTGTATGTAAATAGTGGTTGTATAGTAATATTTGGAATTCAAAACTAACTTTAAATTGCCGTCATAAAAATAATAATTAAAGTTGAAGCTAACTTTCAGATAACAAGGTGTAATGTCTTACTTTTTATTTTTATTAAGAAATTACAACCGATAACTTATATATATATATATATATATATATGTGTGTGTGTGTGTGTGTGTATGTGTGTGTGTGTCTGTGTATCTTTTCTTACAAAGACGCTCCTGCTAAACAGAAGATTGATGTTTCAAATTGCTTGTTTTGTAAAAGTAATCTGCTTGCATTTGCAGCAATTGGTGAAAGAATGATTATAATTGGTTTATCGTCGTAATCGATAAATTCAAAGTCCTCTTCAACTTCTCGTGGGGAACTTATATTTAATAATGTATAGTTTAATTTCTTGCAACATTTTGCGATATTAAATGTAAACTTTAAAATAATAAGTTGCTAAATAAGTTGGGACTCAAGGCCAGTGTTTCGCAATGCAGACGTTGCGAACCGGAACCAAAAATTTAATACTTTATATCACCAACAAACCAAAGACCAATCTCTTCCTTTACGTTTTAAATTGAAATCAAACCAACAATATTTTTTTTGAAAAAATCCCTTTATTCGTTAAATATTTAAAGAAAAAAAGTTTACTTAAAAAAATTCTATATTTAAAAAATCTAAAATAATAAATTGTTCGGGAGCCGCTAAGTGAACACACAAGAGCCGCAGTTTGGCTGCCGTTGGTCTAGGAGAAAAGAGTTTGTTTCCTTAGACCTCCAGACTTTGGCTCAACCCTCAGGCCCTAAGTCTCGGGATTTTGTTTAGGTCTCTAGCCAAAGGCCCTAGCCCTCCAGACTTTGTTGGCTCAACCCTCAGGCCCTAAGTCTCGGGATTTTGTTTAGGTCTCTAGCCAAAGGCCCTAGCCCTCCAGACTTTGGCTCAACCCCCAGACCCTAAGTCTCAGGATATTGTTTAGGTCTCTAGCCAAAGGCCCTAGCCCTCCAGTCTCTAGCCAAAGGCCCTAGCCCTCCAGTCTCTAGCCAAAGGCCCTAGCCCTCCAGTCTCTAGCCAAAGGCCCTAGCCCTCCAGACTTTGGCTCAACCCCCAAACCCTAAGTCTCAGGATCTTGTTTAGGTCTCTAGCCAAAGGCCCTAGCCCTCCAGTCTCTAGCCAAAGGCCCTATCCCTCCAGTCTCTAGCCAAAGGTCCTAGCCCTCCAGTCTCTAGCCAAAGGCCCTAGCCCTCCAGTCTCTAGCCAAAGGCCCTAGCCCTCCAGTCTCTAGCCAAAGCCCCTAGCCCTCCAGTCTCTAGCCAAAGGCCCTTGCCCTCCAGACTTTGGCTCAACCCCCAGGCCCTAAGTCTCAGGGTTTTGTTTAGGTCTCTAGCCAAAGGCCCTAGCCCTCCAGTCTCTAGCCAAAAGGCCCTAGCCCTCCAGTCTCTAGCCAAAGGCCCTAGCCCTCCAGACTTTGGCTCAACCCTCAGGCCCTAAGTCTCAGGATCTTGTTTAGATCTCTAGCTAAAGGCCTAGCCCTCCAGTCTCTAGCTAAAGGCCCTAGCCCTCCAGTCTATAGCCAAAGGCCCTAGCCCTCCAGTCTCTAGCCAAAGGCACTAGCCCTCCAGACTTTGGCTCAACCCCCAGGCCCTAAGTCTCAGGATCTTGTTTAGGTCTCTAGCTAAAGGCCCTAGCCCTCCAGTCTCTAGCCAAAGGCCCTAGCCCTCCAGTCTCTAGCCAAAGGCCCTAGCCCTCCAGTCTCTAGCCAAAGGCCCTAGCCCTCCTGTCTCTAGCCAAAGGCCCTAGCCCTCCAGTCTCTAGCCAAAGGCCCTAGCCCTCCAGTCTCTAGCCAACGGCCCTAGCCCTCCAGTCTCTAGCCAAAGGCCCTAGCCCTCCAGTCTCTAGCCAAAGGCCCTAGCCCTCCAGTCTCTAGCCAAAGGCCCTAGCCCTCCAGACTTTGGCTCAACCCCCAGGCCCTAAGTCTCAGGATATTGTTTAGGTCTCTAGCTAAAGGCCCTAGACCTCCAGTCTCTAGCCAAAGGCCCTATCCCTCCAGTCTCTAGCCAAAGGCCCTAGCCCTCCAGTCTCTAGCCAAAGGCCCTAGCCCTCCAGTCTCTAGCCAAAGGCTCTAGCCCTCCAGTCTCTAGCCAAAGGCCCTAGCCCTCCAGTCTCTAGCCAAAGGCCCTAGCCCTCCAGAATTTGGCTAAATCCCCAGGCCCTAAGTCTCAGGATCTTGTTTAGGTCTCTAGCTAAAGGCCCTAGCCCACCAGACTTTGGCTCAACCCCCAGGCCCTAAGTCCATGGATCTTGTTTAGGTCTCTAGCCAAAGGCCCTAGCCCTCCAGACTTTGGCTCAACCCCAGGCCCTAAGTCTCAGGGTTTTGTTTAGGTCTCTAGCCAAAGGCCCTAGCCCTCCAGACTTTGGCTCAACCCCAGGCCCTAAGTCTCAGGATTTTGTTAAGGCCTCTAGCCAAAGGCCTTAGTCTGTAAGATCTAAACCTCGGTCCTTATAGCACTAGTCCAAGGTTAACATGTCATAGTTTGAAAAGTAACTTTGAACGATATCTTCTGATGGCGCGTGCACTTAACACATGATTGAACAACATGGATAGGAAAAGTATCAGGGAACGATATAAGATGATACATGGTACTAACATCTGGGAGGTATACTATAAAAGCTGGTATAATTATACTGCTTGTAATGGCAGCTTTGAAAGATAGCTTATGGCTGTAAACACGGTGTTCACAACACCTGATGGTATGTTATTTAAGAGTATTGTGACAAGGTCAATATGTTGAAAATACTAGGACGGGGCTTTTGACCGTGACGGAAACAACGGGGACATAGATCACGACTAATTAAACAACCCGAAAGAACAAAGATTTTTAGCTATAAATTCCTTATATATGGGACAAGACTAAACGCATTGATTATGCTAATATAATACGCACCGCGCGACATACCCTGTGACATCGAGGGCTGAAGTGAATCCAGTGACACTTTGTGATCAGCTATAGCAGACGACACACACGCTATATGGAAATAAACTAAAAAATCATTAATTTATAACGGCACATTCGATCGATCTGAAATTTTGAGACAATTCACCATTAGGCGACACAAGTCTATGTGCTAAATTGCAGCTCGATAGGATCATGTGAAGTTTGTTATACTTGAATTTAGTTTTCTCGCGGTTGGGCGGGACTTCGACAGACGGACAAGACGGTGAAGTTAATATAAGGGATTTTAAAATGCAAACACTGACGGGAGGTTAATCAGAAATCTTCAAGCACACCGTGTTCAGGCTTGGACGGTGCATAGGGGGTAGGGGTGGGTAGCAATTGTTGTTGAGTATCTTTGTAAATGATCAGGACTATCATATTTGCACACGACACTGTCAGTGGTCATCAATCAAGTGGGGACGGTCAGTGAGACATGTCCAGGTAGACAAGGAAAAGCAGAGAATTAATCACAGTACCAGGGCAAAAAATATTTCTTAGCAACCATAGAGAAAAAAAAATAGTGGTAAAAGCATATTTTTAAAAACTACTTTTTTATAAGTGGACTAAAAAGAAGAAGAAAAAAATGGAGGTTAAAAAAGTTATTTAAAAAAGCACCTTTTTTTTTATAAGTGGACTAAAAAAAGAAAACAATTTAAAACTTAAAGTACATTGGTTCAATATGACTAAAGACGTGTGTGTGTGGGGGGGCGCTTTTGATGTTATTTATATTATACATGCAGTTCACTCATTCTCTCACATATGTATTTCTCTTTTGACTTTTAAATTATGAATCTCTAATTTTTTTTAAATACCATACAACTATCTTTGTGGGTATTTCTAAATAAGAATAGGATTTTGAAGTACCCACCCCATGTGTTTAGTCATATTAAATCAAAGTACATGAACTTATAAGTTTTAATTATTTTCTTCTTTTTAGTCCACTTCTAAGAACGCGGCTTTTAAAAATATTTTTTTAACCTCTATTTTTATTTTCTTCTTTTTTGTTATTGTCCAAAGTGTTTTTTTAAAGTAACTATATTTTCTTACCTCTATTTATTTTTATACAAGTTAATATTTTGAGATCTCTAGGATCATCAGAAGTGGTTTATTATTTTCTTCACTGACTGAACTCCCCTTAAACGCGAGGATGTGTTCATCAATGGCTGGTGTGAACAAGAGTCGTACGTGGATGTAAACAATAACAGATGGATACAGATGCTATATAAGGAGATACACTAAAAATGCATTAATTTAAATACGGTACATTCGATTGATCTGAAATTTTGATACAATGCATTGTCTCCCAAGAGCTAACTGTGTTAAAATTTTAAGATCCCGAGGACCATCAGAAGTTTCAGTTTACGTTGGAAAATCTGAAATTTTGCGGACAGACAAAAAGACAAACTGACAAAAAAGAACGAAAGCAAGTTAATAAAAACGTGGTAATAGGCTTGACAGTAGATTCTATGGGCGTGACACGTAGGTTTGGGAGTCATTATAGTGGAAATTAACGAATAAAGTTAAGTTAAGTCAGTAGGACGATGGCTATTTATGGGTAAATATAAGGTATTTTAGGAAGACATTTTAGAGAACAGTTACCTGAACGAGAAAACAATGAGCAAAATATGGAACATATAGTGAGCTAAATATGGAAAATATAATGAGCTAAATATGGAAAATATAGTTAAATAAGGAAATATAGTGTTCTAAATATGGAAAATATAGTGAGCTAGAAATAGAAAATATATTTAACTAAATAAGGAAAATATAGTGAGCTAAAAATGGAAAATATAGTGAGCTAAATAAGGAAAATGTAGTGAGCTTAATAAGTAAAATATAATTAGATAAATATGGAAAACAGTGAGCTAAATATGAAAAATATATTGAGCTAAATATGGAAAATATAGTGAGTAAAATCTGGAAAATACATTTAACTAAATATGGAAAATATATTGAGCTAAATAAGGATAAAAAATTCAATGGAAAAGACGTAAACAAGGTATGGGTTAGCCTGACCGGACGTAACAAAACAGCGAACGTTTCGGCAAAGAGCCTTTATCAACGAACATACAAGACACAAACAAAACGAAAATAAAAATAAAAAATGAGAAATGAAGGAACTTAGCTGCAGTGGAATCCGAAGTATCCAAAGAAAAAGTGAAACAGAGAGATGACAGAGCGATTATATATAGGAAAGCAGAGAGGGAGCGGGGCAACCGCCTAGGTGGATAAAGAAAAGACCATATTCATCCCATGTGGTGCAATTGTGCCGTGACTCTCTATTAATCTGTTTTCAATCTGGACTCTCGTGGGTGTGTTTGTGCACGAGACAATAGCAGTGACTGCCAGGTCCATGACACCCATATGGTCGCGTCCATTGAAGTGACGGGAGACGGGACACTGTTTGTCTTGTGTAATCGCCCTAATATGTTCAGACATTCGGCACGACAAAGATCGTCCCGTCTCTCCTATGTATTTCAAAGGACAGCGCTTACACACAATGGTGTAGACAACGTTGCGGCTAGCGCAGGTGAAACCATCCTTAATCATAAATAGCCCCTTAGGGAAGTTTATCTGTTCGGCTTGCACAACAAAAGAACATGTCTTACACCGAGGTCGGCCGCATGGTATGGTACCCAGATGCTTGGGTGATGTTGTGAGGCGGGTGCGAACCAGAAGATCACGTAGGTTTCTGTCCCTCCTAAATACAATTAGGGGTGGGGTGGAGAAAATGTGGTTTGTCTCAGGGTCCGCAAGGAGGATAGTACGGTTCTTCATGAATATTTCTTTGGCTTTGATGTTGTGTGGATGATAAGTAAGAACAAGCTTGCTCCTTTGGTTGGTATCACGGGTGCGTGGTAAAAATGCGTCGGCACGAGTGAAGTTTTTGACCCGCTGAAGCACATGTTGAAGCGTGGCTTCAGGATATGACCTTTGTCTAAAAAACTCCACCATTTCCAAAGCCTTTTCCCAAAAGTCCTCCTGAGATTGACACAGTCTACGGAGTCGAAGAAGTTGAGAGAAGGGAATGGAGTCCTTACAAGTTTTGGGATGAGAGGAAGGGTAGAGAAGATAACAGTGGCTGTCTGTGGGTTTGAAGTAGGCTGAAGTGAGGAGGCAGTTTTTCTGGAGAGTTACAGTGATATCAAGAAAATTGACAGAGAGTTCAGAAATTTGGTAGGTGAACCTAATGGATGGGTGGAAGGAGTCAACAAAGTTAATAAAAGTGTCCAGTTCACTTCTCTCCATATTAGTCACCCCGATACCGTCATCAATGTACCTCTTGTAGAATTCAGGGAGGCGACCAGTGTATTCCTGTTCCACTCTGTGTTCAAAGTGGCCCATAAACAAACAAGCATATCCCATAAATAAGGATAATATAGTGAAATAAATATGGAAAATGTACTGAGCTCAATATGGAAAATATAGTGAGCTCAATATAGAAAGTATAGTGAGCTAGAAAAGGAAAATATAGTGAGTTAAGTATGAAAAATAAATTGAGCTAAATATGGAAAATATAGTGAGCTAGAAAAGGAAAATATAATGAACTAAATATGGAAATGAGTTAGCCTGACAGGACGTAAACAGGGTATGAGTTAGCCTGACAGGACGTAAGCAGGGTATGAGTTAGCCTGACAGGACGTAAACAGGGTATGAGTTAGCCTGACAGGACGTAAACAGGGTATGAGTTAGCCTGACAGGACGTAAACAGGATATGAGTTAGCCTGACAGGACGTAAACAGGATATGAGTTAGCCTGACAGGACGAAAACCAAAGAGCGAAGAGAAACAGCAGAAAACATAGTGTGTGAGGATCATCGAAATTCACCGAACTCAGAATACTGACCCACTATCAAATGTTGTTCTCCCTTGAGGAGACAACTACGATTCACCTACATTCTTAAAGTTAATTCTAAGACAACCGTTTTCAGGTTCAGACATATAATTAAAATTATTAATGTGAAGACAAGACAAAGAAACAACATCGTAGTATATTTGTATCTCCTTGATCATCATAACGAGGCGTGTCTCTATTTTACTATACTTGTTACAATGCTTGTTGTTTAGCTTAAAGCTACTCAGCTTTTTTCTCTTGGAATTTACAATAAAATACATGCAGTCTAAAATTAATTAACCCCATCACTGCCATGATCCCCTTTTGTACTTAAAATGGTCTAGTGGCGACACTTGTTGTCAACTTAGAAAACGACCATATGAATGTGACTTGTAAGTGTTGGTCTAAAAGAGAGAAAGTTACTGTCGAACAGTGGCAAGAATTCGAGTCACGGGTTCAAGCCTCGGTGCTGGTAAGGCCCACGGGCATTTTGCTAGCCACACGATCCCTTGCTCGCCAGCGGTGGCTTAATTAATAATCTTGTGAACGCCACATCACTTTCCCCAGAGTCCGACATGGACTGAAAAAAATGAGTTATTTAGAACCCCATACGACCTCTCATGGGGAAAAAAATAATCAGGATTATGTGTGTGCCGCTCAACCTAATTTTAGCCCGCTCGTGCATGCAGTTAGCGACACACAAGGGAGCATTATTCCAGACCAACAGCTAGTTCAGTTGTGTAAGCGGAACGCCCGTGTTTACAACAGCTAGTTCAGTTGTGCTGCAGAGCAAGTGTGCAATCAAGAGCCGCCTTTTACATTCCGGGTGGATGTTGTTGTAATATTTTGTGTTTAGTACTGTATTCACAATTTTAAATACGTTATATAAGTTGGGTGAGTATGTCAGACATACTGTTATTTCAAGTGATATCGTTGTCTAGAGCAGTGTTTTTCAACCATCTTTGTACCGTGGCACACTTTTTTCATGAAAAAAAATCCCGAGGCACACCACCATTAGAAAATGTTTTAAAAAATTACCTCTGTGCCTATATTGACTATATAGCCACTAAATTACGAGAATATCCCGCGGCACACCAGGAAACATGTCGCGGCACACTAGTGTGGCGCGGAACAGCGGTTGACAAACGCTGGTCTAGGGGGTGGGGTGGTGAACGAGCAAAGTAACAAACGAATTAACGTTTTTCACTTTGCTGAGCATCCATACGTTTATTATCGTAAATATATGCTATAGTAAGTATTTCGATGAATGCCAGAATTTTGCTAACAAACTTATCAAAAAAACTCTACACTGAAGATCCACGCCAACTGAATACCTCTCCTCTTTCACACTCTGTCCATCTACCTTATACTTCCCTCCCAATTCATTCTTCGTCGGTCATCTTTATCTCTTACGCCTCGAAACCACAGAGTCAGGGATTCTCACCTAGGTATAGAGCAATAGACCCAAATAGACACCACAGAGTCAGGGATTCTCACCTCGATAGAGTGCAATAGGCCCAAAATA
Source organism: Radix auricularia (assembly GCA_002072015.1). Taxonomy (NCBI): domain Eukaryota; kingdom Metazoa; phylum Mollusca; class Gastropoda; family Lymnaeidae; genus Radix; species Radix auricularia. Next base: position 117,902 of record MUZC01000285.1, on the reverse strand, counting down.
GACACCACATAGTCAGGGATTCTCACTTCGATAGAGTGCAATAGGCCCAAATAGACACCCCAGAGTCAGGGATTCTCATTTGTTAAAATTAATTACGCCCCTTTTTTGACTTTTCGCTCAAAATCAAAATGACAGTTGATTGTCCCCTCCCCCTTTCCACCTCTAACTCAAGCATGGAGTAACTGCATTTCTGTTTATATAGATCTATATCTGTTTCAAACTGTCTATCAGTACTATCAATATATATTTGTTTGTACAACAGCTATAGATTTAATTATAAAATTCAGAAAATAATTTTAGTGATTCATAACACAAAACAATAATAAGGAAATATGTAATAAATTGTGTATGTCTTAATATATACAGCTTATTCTTTAATTTACACAAAATTATATTATAATAAGTTATAGGTTGATTAAGTTTGGCTGGTATATCACTGAACTAACCCTTAATGATATATTATTTTATTAGCGTTGGCTAAAATATTGTTAAATTGACGCTTGTATTAGCAAATTCTCATTTATAATTTTACATAACAACATTATTATTTTTTCATTCCTATATATCTTTTCAGCCTTTTTGATAAATTGTTTAAAGTTAAAAGACCCCCCTCTCACCCCTGCCTGGCATCGAATTATTAAGACGTCTCGCAATGGGTGTATACGACAACGATGGTTTTGACCCAGATGCCCACCTCAAGGCTAACAAGGCATTGCACATCATCTTCATCCTCCTCATATTGCTGGTGAACGGTTTGCTCATAGTCAAGAATGTCCGCAAACTTGATTTTATGTACAAGCCAAAGACGCTGACCATTTTATCATTGGCCATTGGAGATGTTTTTTTGGCGCTGTTCCCGATGGTTGTTAAAACTAAGATTTTGTTTAGAGATTATGATTACTTGACTTGCAGTTTGAGAAAATCATTCTCTGTCTATTTCCCGTACCTCATCATCTTTGTTTACAGTATCGGAGTGATGGTGCTCGGCTTTGAGATTATTCTGTCTCACCATAAATCAATCACCAATAAAAACACACAAATCATTTATTCTCTGGCGTACAGCAGTTTGCCTTGGATACTTGGACTCATCATAGTCTTACCTCTTGGGATGACCAACTTTGACGGCACGTGCCGGAGCTCTAAGACCATTGGTCAGTTGAGGGCTTTGTTTATCATAGGAATTATTTTGCCAGCATGCGGTGCAGTTATCACTTCGATCTTCGTCAAGAATAGAACACCACAAACAGCGACAATCCCAGCTCAGGGTTTAGTTGTCTCAACCAACCAAACAACAGCTTTCACAACCCAACCCTCCAACCCAGCCGGAGTGATCTCAGTGAATCATGGGCAACACCCATGGAACGTTCCACCACCTACAACACAGGGCCAGTATCCGTACTATCCTCAACAAAAACCACAGGTCTACAACCCACCACCTCAACAAGAACCACAGGTCTACAACCCACCACCTCAACAACAAACACAGTTCTACCACCAGCCCCTGCAACAACAACAGGTCCATACATCCACGAGTCCACCAGGCGTTGCGATCACACCAGCCACAATCACGTCCACAGCAGCGCCAAAAGTCAACAGGCTGCTGGCCATCTCGGTGGTCAATTTCTTCCTTGTCATGCCATTCGCCATTTATGTCCTGATCTACTTCCTCAGTAAGGATTTCAATTTACTACCCTCGGTTTTGTATACAGTTGTTGATGACTTAATGTTTTGGCTGACGATTTTGCGTTCTGTCATTACACCCCTTATGATGTACGGTTATTCTGATAACTAAACGAGGATTACAACACTTACCTACTTGCTGAGTGATACTTGCTGACACCTTGTTCTGGTAGAGTGATACTTGCTGACACCTTGTTCTGGTAGAGTGATACTTGCTGACACCTTGTTCTGGTAGAGTGATACTTGCTGACACATTGGTCTGGTAGAATGATACATGTCGACACCTTGCTCTGGTAGAATGATACATGTCGACACCTTGGTCTGGTAGAGTGATACTTGCTGACACCTTGTTCTGGTAGACTGATACATGCTGGCACTTTGCTCGGGTATAGAGTGATACACGCTGACACCTTGTTCTGGTAGAGTGATACTTGCTGACACCTTGTTCTGGTAGAGTGATACTTGCTGACACCTTGTTCTGGTAGAGTGATACTTGCTGACACATTGGTCTGGTAGAGTGATACTTGCTGACACCTTGCTCTGGTAGAGTGATACATGCTGACACCTTGTTCTGGTAGAGTGATACTTGCTGACACCTTGTTCTGGTAGAGTGATACTTGCTGACACATTGTTCTGGTAGAGTGATACTTGCTGACATATTTCTCTGGTATAGAGTGATACACGCTGACACCTCACTCTTGTAGAGTGATATCTTGTAGCGCCCTGCCCTTGAAAATCTTATTTCAGAACATGCCACCTGTGGGTGGAGCTATGAGAAGAATGACACGTGGAGCTAATAACCATGAACCAAAATGCATTGAAATGAGATCTAATAGTTTCGTTTCTAACATTCTTTGTAAATCCCAGATGGAGCGTCACGCGCCCAATACGGAAGGACGCAGACAGACTGAGGGATCTACTCTTTCCCTACGGAGGCACACGGTACAGAGCAGCAAACATTTAAGTATTTTTTGAGGCGCGACTTTTTTTTTGTTGGGCCAGGGATAATGATGATCAGACAGGGGATTAGGGGTACATATTTGACGAAACAGTAGCATGCTTTTTGTTAAACTTCTGTGAACTATTGCATACATATCGATTAAGGACTATTCGATTATTTTCTTAAAGACTTGTCATTGATTTGTGGAAATTTATTACGTCGGTTGTGTGTGACTTTATTGGCACATTATTCAACGTACCCATAGACACATTATTCACCTTCCCCCTAGACACATTATTCACCGTACCCCTAGACACATTATTCACTGTACCCCTAGACACATTATTCACCGTACACCTAGACACATTATTCACCGTACCCCTAGACACATTATTCACCTTCCCCCTAGACACATTATTCACCTTCCCCCCTAGAGACACATTATTCACCGTACCCCTAGACACATTATTCACCTTCCCCCTAGACACATTATTCACCGTACCCCTAGATACATTATTCACCTTCCCCCTAGACACATTATTCAGCGTACCCCTAGACACATTATTCACCTTCCCCCTAGACACATTATTCACCGTACACCTAGACACATTATTCACCGTACCCCATGACACATTATTCACCGTACCCCTAGACACATTATTCACCGTACCCCTAGATACATTATTCACCGTACCCCATGACACATTATTCAGCGTACCCCTAGACACATTATTCACCGTACCCCTAGACACATTATTCACCGTACCCCTAGACACATTATTCACCTTACCCCTCGACACATTATTCACCGTACCCCATGACACATTATTCACCGTACACCTAGACACATTATTCACCTTCCCCCTAGACACATTATTCACCGTACCCCATGACACATTATTCACCGTACCCCTAGACACATTATTCACCTTCCCCCTAGACACATTATTCACCGTACACCTAGACACATTATTCACCGTAC
>MUZC01000285.1:90698-113388 GCA_002072015.1 Radix auricularia | reverse complement strand
CCCCTAGACACATTATTCACCGTACCCCATGACACATTATTCACCGTACACCTAGACACATTATTCACCGTACCCCTAGACACATTATTCTTCGTACCCCATGACACATTATTCACCGTACACCTAGACACATTATTCACCGTACCCCTAGACACATTATTCACCGTACCCCTAGACACATTATTCACCGCACAACATGACACATTATTCACCGTACACCTAGACACATTATTCACCGTACCCCATGACACATTATTCAGCGTACCCCTAGACACATTATTCACCTTACCCCTAGACACAGTATTCACCGTACCCCTAGACACATTATTCACCGTACACCTAGACACATTATTCACCGTACCCCTAGACACATTATTCACCGTACACCTAGACACATCATGACGTACCCCTAGACACATTATTCACCGTACCCCTAGACACATTATTCACCTTCCCCCTAGACACATTATTCACCGTACACCTAGACACATTATTCACCGTACACCTAGACACATTATTCACCGTACACCTAGACACATTATTCACCGTACACCTAGACATATTATTCACCGTACCCCTAGACACATTATTCACCGTACACTTAGACACATTATTCACCGTACACCTAGACACATTATTCACCGTACCCCATGACACATTATTCACCGTACACCTAGACACGGGTAAACCCAAACTTTTTACCACAAACTCAGTAGTGATGATGACGACGGGTGATATTTTTATTTTGTTTCCAGTTTTGTTTCCCTCTAAATTTTTCGCCCGGGCAACAACCCATCCTCTCCACCCCCTTAAGCAACGCCACTGTTCATTTGAGAGAATATCTTTTAACGAGGTGTGTTATTCCATGATAATATGGATGGTATAAAGTGGCTGTTTTATATGTAAAAAAACTAACTTCAATTCTCAGTAAGGAAAAAAATTATTTAAAGCTTATTTCAGATAACATGGTCAAATGCAGAGGTGGCAAACCATCTTTTGGACTGCGTTCCCGAAATTCAAAGAAAACCAAATTTTTTTTTACTGCAAAGTAGCAACATTTTAATTAAATCCAAAACTTGTGGATTGATTTAGAAAACAATAAACAAAAGTCTCAAGGCTTAAAGAGAAAAAAGCAAGATGAGAGGTTTTAAAAAAATTAAATAAATAAATAAAAACAACAACAAAACAAAACATAACAACCAAAATAAAAAAAAAAAAACAACAAAAAACTACACCAAAACAACAACATAAAAAACAAAATAACAAAACTTTATTACAGCAAATAGATTTGTTTTTGGTAATTAATGGAATTTTTTGCTGTTGTACACATTCAGTCAAACCTTGGCCCATACTTTGTTAATTTGAGTGTAACAAGTGCAGCGTTCAGATTATCAGTCCGCCTGTTTCTTGTGTCACATTTGATAGAAATCAGGGGTCTCCAAGCTTTTCTTTCGGAGGGCCGCGATTAACGGTCAAATAATAGAGGTCCTAACAAGAAAGAATCAAAACACAGATTTTGTTTTTAGTTATATATTTTATATTATTATATCTATAATATTAATATTAAAAAAAATCTATTTAATTATATTTTATAACGCATTGATACACTATACATGAACACCTGTATAACTTCTCAGGATAAATACAACACTTACCAGAGTAAAATACACCACTTACCAATGTAAAATTGAAACACTTACAAGAGTAAAATGCAACACTTAACAGAATAAAATACAACACTTAGAAGAGTAAAATACAACACTAACAAGAGTAAAATACAACACTTACAAGAGTAAAATACAACACTACCAGAGTAAAATACAACACTTATCAGAGTAAAATACAACACTTACCAGAATAAAATAAACACTTAAAAGAGTAAAATACAACACTAACAAGAGTAAAATACAACACTTACAAGAGTAAAATACAACACTTATCAGAGTAAAATGCAACACTACAGAGTAAAATACAAAACCTACCAGAGTAAAATACAACGCTTACCAATGTAAAATACAAAACTTATCAGAGTAAAATACACCGCATATGAGAATAGAACACATTTTTGGTGAATAAAGTTATATGCATCAAACAAAGATGGCATAAAAATTTACTGCGCGGTAAATCTAAACTTCTGTGCGGCGTCTCCAAGATGACTGCGCGGGGGAGCCCGCGAAGCTTGAAGTCAATATTGAGTCCAAAACGCATCACGTCTTAGCGCATAATACACTATATCTCAAATTAAATGAAACTAAATCTTAAAGTAAAATTTAGTAGTAAAAAATCCCCACACAATTTCAGACTTGAAAAACCCACATACAAGAGTAAAAGAACCACATACAAGAGTAAAGGAACCACATACAAGAGTAAAAGAACCAAATACAAGAGTAAAAGAACCACATACAAGAGTAAAAGAACCACATACAAGAGTAAAGGAACCACATACAAGAGTAAAAGAACCACATACAAGAGTAAAAGCACCACATACAAGAGTAAAAGAACCACATACAAGAGTAAAAGAACCACATACAAGAGTAAAAGAACCACATACAAGAGTAAAAGCACCACATACAAGAGTAAAAGAACCACATACAAGAGTAAAAGAACCACATACAAGAGTGAAAGAACCACATACAAGAGTAAAAGAACCACATACAAGAGTAAAAGAACCACATACAAGAGTAAAAGAACCACATACAAGAGTAAAAGAACCACATGCAAGAGTAAAAGAACCACATCTCAAAGTGAGCCATACCACATCTTAGAGTAACAGTCACTACCACTTAAAGTAAAAGATAACATATTTATATGTCAACACAACCCATTCCCAGGTGTCCCTACAGATATAAAAACAAGTTTCTCCAGGTATTGGCATTCCATAAACCGAAAAAGATAAAGATCTACGTTCATATCTGAAAAGGCTTGTTATTTATTTGTTTAAAAATAAAACAACAACAACAACATTACCGCTCATTGGTTTCTTTAAATGTTTAAATTACCTAGCGTTACGGATCGTAACAAAGCGCAAGGGGTAAGCTAAAATGATACCTAAATTTCGTCATTTTAAAAATTATTTAATGTTTACATTTTTAACAAATAAGCCACTATTATTTAATTGAATTTACTTAGATGAATATTGGAAACTTCGAAACATTAAAAAAATATATATAACAGGAAAAAATATTGTTTCATCGCTCTTCGCACCATCAAATATTAAACAGGGAATATCAAACTTTTCTCAGGGACTATTAAACTTTTCTGAGGGACTATTAAACTTTTCTCAGGAAATATTAAACTTTTCTGAGGGACTATTAAACTTTTCTCAGGAAATATTAAACTTTTCTGAGGGACTATTAAACTTTTCTCAGGGACTATCAAACTTTTCTCAGGGACTATCAAACTTTTCTCAGGGACTATCAAACTTTTCTCAGGGACTATCAAACTTTTCTGAGGGACTATTAAACTTTTCTCAGGGACTATTAAACTTTTCTCAGGGACTATCAAACCTTTCTCAGGGACTATCAAACTATTCTCAGGGACTATTAAACTTTTCTCAGGGACTAATAAACTTTTCTCAGGGACTACACAACTTTTCTCAGGGACTATGAAACTTTTCTCAGGGACTATCAAACCTTTCTCAGGCACTATCAAACTATTCTCAGGGACTATCAAACCTTTCTCAGGGACTATCAAACTATTCTCAGGGACTATTAAACTTTTCTCAGGGACTATGAAACTTTTCTCAGGGACTATGAAACTTTTCTCAGGGGCTATGAAACTTTTCTCAGGGACTATCAAACCTTTCTCAGGGACTATCAAACTTTTCTGAGGGACTAATAAACTTTTCTCAGTGACTATGAAACTTTTCTCAGGGACTATCAAACATGAAAAATAGGACCTAAAAGTCACATTTTTGAAACCACCGCGGAGCTGTTGCTAGAACACATACCATATGTATAAACATACGAAACGTACGGATGCATATCGTATGAAAAAAAGTGTTACCCTAACTTAGATCTCACAAAAATTTGGATTTATCACTTAAAATTAAAAGCACACGTGAGATTTAAAATTTAGATTTATTGTGTGTGTCCATAAGTTTAACGTCTGCTTATGTAAACCAGGTTTTGTTGCTCGGATTTAAAAAAAATGGTCGTTAGTTAATCATTTGTGATCTGTCGTTATCAACTATTTTACTAAAGGTTTCATAAAAACTGAGTTGTTGGACTTGAGAGTTATACTTTCGGTATTAACCATTTTATTTAAGAAATTTGTTACCACCTGAATTCGGGTTGAACAATAAAAGGTTGAGAACCGTCAGATTAAGGTAAACAGGCCCTTTGACTATGGTATGTTGGAGATAATTATTATCACCATGTTTCAGTCATTGCACCAGAGCACTGACTTGGCTGGACTATGAGAGCTGTGACTTGTAGTATTTAGCTTGTAAGTAGCGTGTATATTGTATAGCGCAAAGAGGTTGTAGGATTATAGTGTGTAGAGTGTATAGCATTATAGTGTATAGAGTGTGTAGCATTATGGTGTATAGAGTGTGTAGCCTGTAGTGTATAATGTAAAGCGTGTGAAGAGCATAGAGTGTAAAACGTATACAGCACGTAAAGTGCATAGAGTATAGGTTATATAGCTTGAATAGTGTGTGAACTTTATAGTGTGTATATTGTATGACGTGTATAGTGTATAGCGTAAATAGTGTATGACGTGTATAGTATATAGCGTAAATAGTGTATGACGTGTATAGTGTATAGCGTAAATAGTGTATGACGTGTATAGTGTATGACGTGTATGGTGTATAGCGTACATAGTGTATAGTGTCTAGTGTATAGGTGAACAGAGCGTATATTGTGGAGTGTGTTGATCATTTATTATAAAAATGGACCTAAATCTGACCTTAAATTGACCTAAAACTGACCAAAAACTGACCTAAAACTAACCTAAAACTGACCTAAAAGTAACCTAAAACTAACATAAAACTAACATAAAACTGACCTAAAACTAACCTAAAACTGATATAAAGCTAACATAAAACTAACCTAAAGCTAACTTAAAACTGACCTAAAACTAACCTAAAACAGACCTAAATCTGAAATAAAACTCACCTAAATCTGACTTAAAACTGACATAAAACTAACCTAAAACTGACCTAAAATTGACCTAAAACTGACCCACAACTGACCTAAAACGACAAGATCTTACAAGACCAAAGTTCCCAGCGCGCAGTTCAAGACGTGTTGTCACTAACGGCCTAGGGAGACGAGCCTGTTGACCGGAATGTGCTGGACTCATTGTCGTACTCGTCTTGACCACTATAGTTCATTTTTGCCACGGCATTTCATGTGACTTTTACTTTTTTGAGCGCCGTCATTTTATCAACGGATTGAACATTTGCACATAGCCGTGCAAATGTAAAGATGTGCGCCCCTGTATAATTACAATGCGCGTATTCTATAATGAAAGTATACATTTTCAAAAAAAAAAAAAATACTAGCGAACACCTGAAGAAAACATCACAAATCTGTAGTAAAAATAAAACTTTTTATTACTTCTAAATGAAACTATTTTATTTTTAAAAACAACACACACACACACACACACACACACACACACACACAACTTAACATGGATATAATTGATAATTCAAACACAACTTTGTTTTAACGAACTTCCACTTCAGAGAACTCTCAAAGTAATTTATAAACATCTATGCTGATATAGAGTGCATACTCATTTGGTAATAAATCTATAGCGAGGCCTGGCTTTATTGTTTGGGATTTTTGTGTGTGTTCTGAAATAGATCTTGATTATTTTTAGTTTGGAAAAACTACGTTCCCAGGTGCAACAATTATTGGAAGAGTTAGTAAATTTTTTAGAGCACTTCTAAAGCTTGGAGCTTAATTCATTTTAAAAAAATGAACTTTAAAACTTCCGAAATAGAGAACACACCACTAATATTTCATTACAAAGTTCCCGGTTGTTTATATCCGATGATTCTCCATCTGTTAAAAAAGGTTTCCCCATTATTTGATGGGCTAAAATTACAGAAGAACTAAAAATCATTTACTTAAAATATATATGATTTCAAAATTCAGAACTAGTTGATGAGATGTTGTGGCGGAAAATTTTTTTTTCACCAAAATCTTGATTGAAATGTCAACAAAGTGTTAAAAGAATTCAATTTTGTATTTTTTCTGTGTATCGATTATAGGCTTATCCTCATTTTATCAAACTTGTTCTCAGACCAATTCATGACTACACCTAATGAGGACGCTCTTTTGCACGCATCGATAATAATGGCATTAAAGTGATTGTCCAATTTGAAATTCTTTTTAAACAAAGATTGGAAATTTCCAAAGTTAAAAAAAACAACATTTGACCTGCATGAGTTTACTAATAAATTGCCCTCATGCCATACCATGTCACGATAAAACAAAGAAATTTGCATTTGTTGTATTTGCGTGAGTTATTCAGAATCTTGGTCTAAAATTCTTTTCTAAACGTTTTTGTTCTCGTAAAGGCTCAGCAATGCTAATCAAATATCTAACCGATTTGACACCTAAAAGCCTATATAGAGTCAACTGGACATTCCAAGCTGCTGTAAATAAGAGGTTTTAAGGTTAATTTTTCAGCGTACTCCATGAGAACCAAACAATCTAGAGATCTTACTGTATTAAGGCTCCCTCTAATGATGGTATCATATTATCATAGGCGCTAAGGTACAGGGGCGCCAAAATCAGTTTTTTTTTCAGCGTTACGTTATACTATTTAAGAAGTCGGCCCCTTCTTACGAGGATATAGCGATATCATTTACCATCGGCGCCAAGGTACAGGGACACCGAGTTTAGTTTTACAACGTTAAATTACAATGAAATTTGATTAAACAGGAAGGTTTGGGGCGCAAATTTGGTTTATAGTTAGTCACAGGGCGCAAAATATCCTAGTTACACCACTGGCGCCGTAAACCAAATGTATAACCTCTCTTCATGAAACTTGCTGCGACCCTTGCTTAAATCCATGTTTTGTTTTATGACATAACATTTACAATTGTAATATTATTGAAAAGAGATAATTTTGCACAAAATACTATTTGAAACAAGATTTTTGGACTCGTTTTTGGGACTGGTTTTTGAAATTCATTTTTTCAAAACGTTCCTCCACTGTTCCAAAAAATGAATTTTTCGCCCCTCGATTATTTTCACTCCATGCCCTAGCACGGACTATCAAATTGTTAGTCTGGCCCTACACGTGTTGTGTTTAAACGTCAAGTAGAATCTAATTTTTGTTATCTGGCTACTAGGAGATAAGTACTTCGACAGATTCACGGGCCAGGCTGCAATATTAACAGTAGGGCGCATTAGTGAGTCAGCGTCGATAAGGTTAGGTTAAAATTAAACGTTTAAGGTTAGTAATAGTGGTAGATCGAATTGATCGGTTCTAGAAATTCACCTGCTAGGCAGCAGCGTATCATGGATCAGGGACATGACCATAACGTGATTTAAGGGTTTAGGTTATTTTGGGAAACTTTCGGTTCATGCTAGGTAAGAACTAGTGCAAACAAATATTTGATATTATTTCTATGTTGTTTTTAATTAGTTTATTTACAACTAAAACGGTCACATTAATTTTGTCTATCGCCTGGGCTTAAAATTGACTTCACCCCCCCCCCTGCACCTGAAGTAGGGACACTCGGCTAGCTTACCGATGGTCACGGGTTGGAATGCATGTGAAGGCAGGGATTAGTTTCCGGGGCAAAAGGTGTTCCACCCAGCTCCGAAAGGGTACCTGACGCTTGTTTGGGAAATAAATGGGGCTGGGTAATGAGTTGAACCCACATAGCCGTGGCCTGGGAACGCTGCGTCACTTGCCAATAGACCGGCATGTTCTACTGCTCAATACTCTTCTGCATATGAAGAGCTTCTGTGTAGATGCGACAAAACTGATCTCTGCATTATCTGTTTCAAACTGTTTATTATTTTTTAAAAGTAATCCGGCATCCTTCCGTCTCGCGAGACGATGGTGCATCACCGTTGGGTTGGGTTGCATTTCCTCGAGTGACTGTGCAGTCCTATCCTTGAGTGACAGTCTTTGCCACAGTTTTTACACACGAGTTCTGTGCTTCCAAATGTTTTGGCCTTTCTCCTAGCTCTTCTGTCTGCAGCCTCCTCCATTCTTCGCTCCTCGGCTACTATGTAAAAGTAATATTTAATTGTTTTCAAATAATTATATTTTTAGTTATAAAATGCAGGACATTGTTTTTAGTGAAAAATACAGTCGGGCCTGGCTAACTCTAATCTCCCTTAATCGAAAACCTCCCTATATTGAATTAATGGTTAGGACCCTGCCATATTCCATCCGATTAATGTATTTTAGATCTCCTTAACTAGAAGATTTTTGGCTTACAATCTCCCTTAGTCGTATTTTCCAATGCGTTTGCTGCATGATGTGTCTCTTTAAAACTAAAAATCTACTTTTAGCATCCCACTGTGTGGATAGTAAAGTGGAGAGGGGAGGGAAAGCGTCTCCTGTCACGGGCTTGTGTCGGTATGTCAAAGCAAGTTGGCTTCCTTTCACACGAAGCATCAGACGCAACTTCTCTTTCCTGTCAATGAGCTTTGTAGTGGTATGGCTGTTCCCCCATCTCAATATCAAATTTGTCCTTGATTAATCTGCGCCTATTACGGTATCTTCCCTAACTGGAAAACTCGTATGTGGATTTTTTCTTGGGTCACTTTGAGTTTGACTTGGAGAGGTTCGACTGTAATTATTAGTCAAAAAAAACGGACGTTTGGAAAATAAGAAAAATTCTGCTGAAGTCAAACAATTAAATAATTTAATAATCAGACAATGTAGAAACAAAAAATGAGAAAAAATAAATTTCTTTTCCATATTGTTCCATTTTAAGCGGATGTTCGAAAAGAGTTACTTTTGGTTAAGTAATTTTTTTAGACATGCATAGCAAATTACGTAAATAGATGACTAGCAATTTGCCCGCGCTTTGCTGCGGGAAGATGGAGTATTAGTGATACGTGAGTGAGTGCATAAAAAAATAAATTTTGGCCCCCAGCGCCCACCAAGGGATATTTTAAATATTATTTCACCTGCTGCCATCGTGGAAGTGTATTTAGAAAATCCCCAACGTTTTATGCGTAACCTATTTGGGAAATAGGAAAAATAGTGCTTTTCAATTTGTATATAGCACATATTTGGAAAAAACCACTAAAAAAATTTACAGAGTTTCATGCTTCAAACTATACGGGAAATAGGAGAATTACAGTAGTGATTTTCAATTTTTGTATAGCTCATATAAAGAAAAAGATGTTTTGGGGGCCCCGGCCCCCATTAGTGGGAAATTTAACATTGCCAATTATCATCGGAAACATGTACTCAAAAAATTTACAAAGTTTCATGCTTCAAACTAAACGGAAATAGGAGAATTATTGATTGGCAATTTGTAAATAGCTCATATTAGGGGGCAAATTTTTTATGGGGCCCAATTTGTGGGGTTCCCATTCCTTTATGAGCGGGCAATGAACATTCTCTTTCGCCAATTATCATCGGGAGATTAAACTCAACATCTTCCTAAAGTTTCATGCTCTCTACCTACATGGTGAATGGAAGAAATAGTGATTTTTAGTTTTTAAATATGGGCCCCCAGCCCCCCTGTAAGAGAAATTTTAAAAATTATTTAACCTGCTAGCATCGTGAAAGTGTATTTATAAACTCCCCAACATTTGATGAGTCTACCTACTCGGAAAATAAGAGAATGGGTGATGTTTCAATGTTTATATAGCTAATTTAATGAAAAATCATTTTCGGTGCCCCAGCCCCCATGAGTGGGAAATTTAATATTCTCTTTTGCCAATTATCGTTGGAAGCATGTACTCAAAACATTTCTTAAGTTTCATGCTTCTACCTACACAGGAAATAGATTAATTATTGATTTTCAATTAGCATATAGCTTATATAAAGAGAAAAACAGTTTTGGGGTCCCGGCCCCTATGAGTGTGAATTTCAACATTTTTTTTCGCCATTTTTTGTCGTAAGAAAGTCTTCAACAACTTCTGAAAGTTTCATGCTTCTACCTATACGAAAAGTTGGAGAATTAGTGATGTAGGCCAAAAATGTTTTTGGGCCCCCGGCCCCACATAAGTGAGATTTTCAAAATTCTTTTTCGCTAATTTTCGTAGTCAGAGGGTAACCAAAAACTTCCTAAAGTTTCATGATTCTACCTACATGGGAAGTTGGAGAATTAGTGATGAATAAGTGAGTGAGTCAGTGAGGGCTTTCCCTTTTATTAGTATAGACTAGCAATTTGCCCGCGCTTTGCTGCGGGAAGATGGAGTATTAGTGATAAGTGAGTGAGTGCATAAAAAAACTATATTTTGGCCTCCAGCGCCCACCAAGGAATATTTTAAATATTATTTTTTTTTAATAAAAGAAAAATATATTTAGGCCCCCTGTACCCAATTAGATGGAATTCTAACATTGTTTTTGCCAATTGTCGGGAGCTTGTACTCAAAAAATTTCAAAAGTTTCATGCTTCTACCTATATGGGAAATAGAAGAATTAGTGATTTTCAATTTTTGTATAGCTAATATAAATAAAAAAATGTTTTGGGGGCCCCGGCCCCCATTAGTGGGAAATTTAACATTCTCTTTTGCCAATTATCATCGGAAGCATGTACTCAAAAAAAATTACAAAGTTTCATGCTTCAAATTATATGGAAATAGGAGAATTATTGATTGGCAATTTGTAAATAGCTCATATTAGGGGGCAAATTTTTGTATGGGGCCCAATTTTTGGGGTTCCCATTCCTTTATGAGCAGGCATTGAACATTCTCTTTCGCCAATTATCATCGGGAGATTAAACTCTTCAACTTCAAGTTTCATAATCTCCACCTACATGGTCAATGGAAGAAATAGTGATTTTTAGTTTTTAAATTTTGCCCCCCCCCCTGTAAGAAAAAGTTTAAACATTACTTCACCTGCTAGCATCGTTAAAGTGTATTTATAAAATCCCCAACATTTGATGAGTCTACCTACTCGGAAAATAGGAGAATTGGTGATTTTCAATGTTTATATAGCTCATTTAATGAAAAAATTGTTTTCGGGGCGCCAGCCCCCATGAGTGGGAAATTTAATATTCTCTTTTGCCTATTATCGTTGGAAGCATGTAATCAAAACATTTCTTAAGTTTCATGCTTCTACCTACACGGGAAATAGGTTAATTATTGATTTTCAATTAGCATATAGCTTATAAGGAGAAAAACAGTTTTGGGGTCCCGGCCCCTATGAGTGTGAATTTCAACATTTTTTTTCGCCATTTTTTGTCGTAAGAAAGTCTTCAACAACTTCTGAAAGTTTCATGCTTCTACCTATACGGAAAGTTGGAGAATTAGTGATGCAGACAAAAAAAGTTTTTGGGCCCCAGGCCCCACATGAGTGAGATTTTCAAAAATCTTTTTCGCCAATTTTCGTAGTCAGAGTGTACCCAACAATCTCCCAAAGTTTAATGATTCTACCTACACGGGAAAATGGAGAATTAGTGATGAATCAGTGAGTGAGTGAGTTAGTCAGTCAGTCAGTGAGGGCTTTACCTTTTATAAGAATAGAAGATATAGACAATATTGTGACTAAATTGTCGGTAAATTAGTTTTGAGTAAAATATCAGTGTATTAACCATTAATAATATATCATTGAATCGAAGTTGACTAAAGTATCGTTAAAATGACGCCTATATTAGCAAACAGTCATTTTAAAAAGTTTTATGTCACAACATTAATTTTTCATTCCTCTTTGTCTTTTCCTTTAGATTTTTTCCCTAAAGCATTTAAACAATTAAAAAAGCAGCTTGCTTGGCATCGAATTATTAAGACGTCTCGCAATGGGTGTATACGACTACGGTGGTTTTGATTCTGATGCCTACCTCAAGGCTTCTAAGGCATTGAGCATCACCTGCATCCTCCTCATATTGCTGGTGAACTGTTTCCTGATAGTCAAGAATGTTCGCAAACTTGATTTTATATACAAGCCAAAGACGCTGACTATTTTATCATTGGCCATTGGAGATGTTTTTTTGGCTCTGTTCCCGCTGGTTGTTAAAACCAAGTCTTTGTTCGGAGATTATATCCCATTTGGGCTGTCTTGTGGTTTGTTCAAGTCAACCTTTGTCTACACACCATTTCTCATCACTTTTGTTTACAGTATCGGACTGATGGTGCTTGGCTTTGAGATAAGTCAACCTCACAATAAATCACCCGCCAATAAAAACACACAAATCATTTATTCTCTGGCGTACAGCAGTTTGCCTTGGATACTTGGACTCATCATAGTCTTACCTCTTGGAATGACGAATTATGATGATGACACGTGCCAGAGTTCTCAAACCAATAAACAGGGTAGGGCTTTGGTTATCATTGGAATTATTTTGCCAGCATGCGGTGCAGTTATCACCTCGATCTACGTCAAGTGTACAACACCACAAACAGCGACCATCCCAGCTCAGGGTTTAATTGTCTCAACCAACCAAACAACAGCTTTCACAACCCAAACCCCCAACCCAGCCGGAGTGATCCCAGGACATCATGGGCAACCCCCATGGAACGTTCCACCACCTACAACACAGGGGCAGTATCCGTACTATCCCCAACAACAACCGCAGGTCTACAACCCACCCCCTCAACATCAACCACAGGTCTACAACCCACCCCCACAGAACCAACCACAGGTCTACTACCAACCACCCCAACAACAACCACAGGTGTACTACCAACCACCCCAGCAACCCTACACCTCACCAGGACAGATGCAGTACGCCAATCCCACCTACTACACCGGAAATGTCCACCCATCCACGAGTCCACCAGGCGTTGTGATCACACCAGCCACAGTCTCGTCCACCATGGCGCCAAAAGTCAACAGGCTGCTGGCCATCTCGGTGGTCAATTTCTTCCTCGTCATCCCGATCGCCATTTATTTCCTGAGCTACGTCCTCAATCTGGACGCCGTAGTACTAACTCGAGTTTTGTCAATATCTATCAATGACTTTGTGTATTGGTTGAGTATTTTGCGTTCTGTCATTACACCTCTCATGATGTACGGTTATTCTGATAACTAAATGAGGCTTTAGTCACCATCCTATACCAACAATTGTATCACCATCCTATACCAATAATTGTATCACCATCCTACACCAATCATTGTATCACCATCCTATTCCAATAATTTAGTCACCATCCTACACCAATAATTTAGTCACCATCCTATACCAATAATTTAGTCACCATCCTATACCAACAATTGTATCACCATCATATACCAATAATTTAGTCACCATCCTATACCAATAATTGAGTCACCATCCTTTACCAATATTTGAGTCACCATCCCATACCAATAATTTAGTCACCATCCTATACCAATAATTTAGTCACCATCCTTTACCAATAACTGACTCCCGTTTTTGTACCACATTTGTATTGTCACCAACATTTGTATAACCGCAGTACACCAATTATTGTCACCTCATTTTATTATGTAATTTTAATTTTTACGTTGATAGTAATATGTTATTGTTAATGCCCACAGTTTAAAAAAAAAGAAGAAAAAAAAGAGAAAAACAAGTAAATAGAAAACTTTGAGGTTTTTTTGCTGTACTTTATTCACTAGCTCTAAATATGTTTCTTTATATTGTATAAATGCACTTGTCTGGCTTGTGAAGATTTGTAAATATTGAAGCAATTGAGAAAACCCATTAAATCTAAAATAATAATAACTCCTTTTCAGTCCATGACGAACGCTAGGGCAAGTGAAGTAGCGTTCACAAGATTAATAAGCCAACACTTAAGAGCAAGGATTGTGTGGCTAGCTCGATTACCCGTGGGGCCTTGCCAGTACCAAGGCTCGAACCCGTGACTCGAATTATTGCAAGTCGAGTGCGCTACCACTTAGACCACTGCGGTCCTAAATAAATATATGATCAAAATAAATTGTTTTATTGGTTCAAATTTAAAAAAAAAATTAAAAAAAATATATAAAGGATAAAAAAAAAATCACCAAGTAACCTACTTGAAAAACAAATTGTGATGTTAAGTCCTACTCACATGGAATACCCCATTTAAAACCTCCAGCTGAAGACAAAAATACAGCTTCTAGCATTTTTAACTTGGCAACTTATAGCTAAATTCAATAATTATATTTATACATTGGAAAACTCGAGCTACCCCACAAGGTATATTTGTATACTTAAAACTGGTGACTAGTACATCACTAAAATATGTACCCTCATATCCTAGTTACTTTGAAAACAACTTTAAGACTTAACAGATGGAATTATAATAGTAAAGCGTTAGTCAGCTATAGGAAATCTAGTGACATTTTATCACTGTGGACACCCTGCTCTGGCGAAGTGCTACCTGGTGACACTCTGCTTTCTTGAAGTGCTACCTGGTGACACTCTGCTTTCTTGAAGTGCTACCTGGTGACACTCTGCTTTCTTGAAGTGCTACCTGGTGACACTCTGCTTTCTTGAAGTGCTACCTGGCTACAAGTGACCACCTTTCTTGTGACAGGCTTCCTCCTTGCGAACCCTGCTCTAATAAAATGCTGCCCTGGTGTCCCCTATTCTGAAGTCCGCTGTCCTGACTGTTTCTCCTTTTAATTCGAATGAGCCCTTTACGATTAGATTCACCAACTCCTTAAAAATAAATCCGCGTAGCTGCGCACTGTTGAATTTTTTTCACGGTGGAGATGCACGTTATTTAAGAGAAGCCTTTACAGGTAGTTGAGATTGATCTTATAACTGCCTTCTATAATTTAAAAAAAGAGAAGTCTTAAATGAAGTGCAGTTGACCATATCACTGTCTACTGTCTAGGTACAAGTTATTTATGTGAACTCTCTACCGCCAGTACGGTAGACCTTACCATTGCCAAGGTACAAGTTATTTATGTGAACTCTCAAAACTCTACAGCCAGTACGGTAGACCTTACCATTGCCAAGGTACAAGTTATTTATGTGAACTCTCTACCACCAGTACGGTGGACTTTACCATTGCCAAGGTACACGTTATTTATGTGCAGTGCATGCACAAAGTGCGGTTGAAATCTTCACGCTGCCGATTTACCAGTCCACTTGCAGTACGTTTAAATCTATGATCCACTTCCACAAACGTGACGCCCCTGTTATCGGATAACACATTAGTGATCATCTCTACATCTATGTTTGTACATCTTTAAACAACAATGAACTTCTTGTTTCCGGTTTCGCAAAACTTCACGTATTATCCCTATTTATACTGTAAAATATGGTAAAATATGGTAATGACAATCTGTATTCATCACGTATGTTAACTTGTCCAAAACAGCATTGAAGATTCCCAGAAAGAGAGCTTCAAACAAATACAGATGAAATAACAAAGACGACCAAGTTCAATTGCTTTTTTCCGACGCCAAAAATTTTCTTATTTTCTCCGTCTTTGAAGGTCACGACCGGAAGTGTTCCCGAGCATCTGATTGGTCGAAATTGACACAGGTTACCAATTTTAATGCTGACTTTTTCTCACAGTTAATTATTTTCATGTTTTGTCAAGAAAATTTTACGAAACTGTATCTCATGGAAAAAAATTAATAGGAAATTATTTTAGAATAGTTAAGCAAATCAAGTATTCATTACGCAGTGCTGAGGAATTTTAAGAAAAATAAATAACAATTTTTTGTTTACTTAGAGAAAGTTAAAAATAGTATATGAACATTACTCGGGGACATTACATGGACTTTCAGCTGCTATAAGTTTGACATTAATTAGCAATTCCTCAGTCATTATTTCGTCATTTAAATTTATGGATGAAGTTGATGAACAATTTCAGACAAAAATAAACCGTTCTGTTTTTCAAAGCTTGAGATGGAATTTTAAAGGTGATGAGAGTAGGTTTATGTAAGGAATATTTACTGTTACAATTTCCAAAGTCTTAGTTTTGACGTCATCAACTGCTGACATATTCTCGAGGTCCTCGAACGGCTTGTGTTGTAGAATTTAATTAAAAATCAAGAATAACACAGACATCATTTAGCTATAGAGTTCTAGCGAATTTCGCACCAATCAAGTTGTTTCTGTGATTGAAGATCTGACTTTTATCAAACTTCAGCACGTAAGTTTCGAACTTTTCGAAGTTAAGAATTAATATTTCAATGTGTTTCAATTTAGAGTCTATATGATTTCAATCAATCTGAAAAAAAAGTAAAGTCAATCATTAAACCACAGATTATATCATCTTAAACCCTTAGGTTCGTTCGGTCAATAGAAAAATCCATTGCATTCTTTAAACAAATATCTGTTTAATGGCACAACGAATAATATTCCCTGGCATGCGTACGAAAAAACAACCCATCAGCAACACTGTAATAATAAAAGATGAAGTTTAACCTGAAGCCGAATAACTCGACTTTTTTTGTCACATAATAAACGAGTTGTACCCAGATACAGCCTGGCTGTACTCTGAACCACCATTTTGATCAGTATACTGTAGTCAGCCACTGACGTGAAACCAATGGGCAGTGTCCATCAATCAGTTCATTATTTAAATACAACCTACAATGAACTTTAAAAAAAAAAAAAATAATCATCCAAAGAATATTGCTTTCTTTTATCTTATCTGATCAGTTCAAGTGGCATGGCTATGGATTTGAGGGCCCGTGGGGCTTGACCTCTTTGGGGGCCCCATCATTTTGACAGATGACGTAAGATATAATATTTAATGTTAAAAATCTTTTCAGACACTCATTAGGGTGCGCCCCTCAAGTGGGAGCCCTGGGGGATTTTCAAATTTGGACCCTTCCCTCTCCCTAGCTACGCCACTGATCAATTTCATTCGTCAGTTGATTTGGTCAAAGATATAGGACGGGGGGGGGGGGTGAAAAAATATTACAATGATCATCACCGAAGAAGAATAGACATTAGGATAAAAACACCTTTCTTATTCAGTTTATAAGAAAAAACAAACACAAAGTCTCGTTTTTTCCGCCCGGAATTTGGGCGTAAAATCGAATACCTGAAGAAATAAGGAAAACCAACACTTCATCAATTACATTTAAAACTCTAATACGAATGCAGGACTAGACACGAACCACAGATAAGCCTAGAATGCAATAATCTTCTGTATAAAAGGATCATCTGTAACTTATAAGATAAAAAGATAAGATAGGATTTAACACGGAATGAGCAGTGAATGCAAAGCGTTGCAACTCATCAAGCGAAGGGGTCTACAGCAAACATTACAACAAAGATACCGGAGGCAGGTCAAACTACCAACAGGATACCCAGATAAAGAGAATAAATTCTATACAGGGATTTTATGAGACATTTGAAGAGACATTCAGTGTTAAGAATTGTTATACTGACATGCTAGTAACGCCTCCGATCAAACCTTCCTGCTAGTGATGCCTCAGATCAAACCTTCCCACTAGTGATGCCTCAGATCAAACCTTCCTGCTAGTGATGGCGAGATCAAACCTTCCTGCTAGTGATGCCTCAGATCAAACCTTCCCACTAGTGATGCCTCAGATCAAACCTTCCCGCTAGCGATGCCTCAGATCAAAACCTTCCCGCTAGTGATGCCTCAGATCAAACCTTCCTGCTAGTGATGGCGAGATCAAACCTTCCCGCTAGTGATGCCTCAGATCAAACCTTCGTGCTAACGACACCTCAAATCAAACCTTCCTGCTAACGACAACTCAAATCAAACATTCCTGCTAGTTATGCCTCAGATCAAACCTTCCTGCTAGTTATGCCTCAGATCAAACCTTCCCGCTAGTGACGCCTCAGATCAAACCTTCCCGCTAACGACGTTTATATCAAACCTCTAACTCCCTAGCGAAGAAAAATGAACAAAGATAATAGCAACAGAAGAAATAACAAATATATTTAACTGTAACATAATGCCAACTTTCTAAATTTAGCATAATTCCATTGTTTGAAAAGATACTCACATACACACACACGCACGCACGGACGCACGCATACACGCACGCACGCACGCACACACACACACACACAGACACACACAGACACACACACACATGCTTCATTCAGTATTTTCTTGCATAATGTACTAAGTCTAAGGAGGGAAACTAAAATTCTAGGAGACACACAAACATATACATTCACAATCGCTACAAACAAAATACACAAATGGGTAAAAAGAAAGTCTTTCATTATAAACGAAAATCACGTGGTTCATTAATGGCAAAATCAAAATATACGGTAAGACAAATTTTAATATTTATCAGAACACTTTCATTTATACGAAATATTTCAGTTTCATAAATGATGTATTATCAAAGTAAGTACCGTGCCCATAATGCGATTGAAGGATCTCAGCTGATCATGCTGTAATATCACATACGGTTGTAAAGAAAGTTTGAGTTTCATAGGAAAAAAACACTTGGCTGTAGCACAAACATCAAATTATACGTATCTTTTCTTTTTACACTTGACTGTATCACAAACATCAAAATATACTTAACTTTTCTTTTTACACTTTACTGTAGCACAAACATTAAAATATAATTAATTTTTCTTTTAACACTTTACTGTAACCTTTTACCAATATTTTTTTTCTTAAAAATCATCCAACAATACTTAATATAATACATTTCCGCCCTAATGAGTCACTTCCACTTGAATATAACCGTTCAGTCCCTAAGATCCTGGACTATTGACGATGTCTGACAACCCAGAAGGAAGACACGTCATTGCCCGCGTTACTCATTGTCTTTTATGTCACTGGAATTCGTGTGATCAATGGCGCCCTTGTTTACAGGCCATTGTAAGACCTACTGCTAACAATTGACGGGACATTCGACTGTTGTCCCACTGCCCCACTGTCCCACTCTATTTATAGTAGGGACTAACAGTATTTCAGCTTTTATCCCCTTTAAAATATCTATTATTTGTATTGATATATTATTGTTTGCAAAAGAAAAATAGATTTAGTTATGAAGAGAACAGAACTAATTCGTTTAATTTTTTTTTTTTTTGTATTTACTGTTACAATTTTTAAAGTCTCAGTTTTGACGTCACCTACTGCTGACATATTAATGAGTTCCTCGAACGGCTTGTGTTGTAGAATTAACATTTTAAATTAAATATCAAGAATAAAACAAACATCAACTAGAAATGAATATAGCACTGGTCGAGCCCTCTACAAATCTTGATACACCCTCTATCAACTATCGCGTGGCAAAGCTCCCGGTTCAGACACCATCCAGTTGAAATGTTAGTTCTATATAAATATTTTTGACTAAAGAACTATCAATTGATTTTGGCTAAATAAAATGTCGTTAAAATAATGGCTAATTAAAACTTTCATCGACCAACATATTAGCCAAAAATCAATTTTTAATTTTATAGTACAAAATTAATCTTTGATTTCTTATATTTTTAAAAAAGTCTTTTCGGCAAATCATTTTAAATTAAAAACATACCCGACCTAGCTTCGAATAACTAAGACATCTGGCAATGAGTATCTTTCTTTATGGTTTTTATTCAGGAGACCATATGAAGGCTTCTAAGGCATTGCACATCATCTTCATCCTCCTCATATTGCTGGCGAACTGTTTGCTCATAGTCAAGAATGTACGCAAACTTGATTTTATTTACAAGCAAAATACGCCGACAATTTTTATCATTGGAACGTTGGAGATATATATGTGGATTAACGATTAATAATATATAATTAAATTGGTTGTTGGACAATTCGACCCGGACGATTCGACCCCGGACGGTTTATCCCTGCCAGTTCGACCCCAGGACGTTTCGACCCCGGTCGGTTCGACCACGGAGGTTCGACCCCGGACGATTAGACCCCGAGCGATTCGACCCCGGACAGTTCGACCGCAGGACGTTTCGACCCTAGGGCGTTTCGACCCTAGGGCGTTTCGACCCCGGACATTTCGACCCCTTTGTATCTACACCGCAGAAATTTATTATTATTTCGTATATATATCGTCATACTGATGGTCACGAGTTCGAATCCACACGAAGGTGAGGATTTGTTCTCGGGGCCTGAGGAGTCCCCGAGTCACCCAGCTCCGAATGGGTACCTAACTAGACAATAGTTAGGCGGCTGGGGTAATGCGTGGAACCCCTATAGCCGTGGCCTGTGACCGCTGCATCACTTGCCAACAGATCATCTCTCATGGTCTGTGGACGCAATTATCTTCTGCATAGAAGGAGCGTCTGTATATCTAAGATAAGATATACTTTTTAAAATTTAGTTTTTGGTATAAAAATAATTTAATATAATATTATACAGCATTAAAAATTAAATTCAGTTTGAAATAGTTATTTGTAACGTTTATTTTACCATGATTTGTTAAAGTATATAGATCTACACTTAAAACCAGTCAACATTCAACGTACATTCGTGATTATGATATATGCGCTATTCCTCTCAGGAAACCTAGCTAACTGCACCCCAACCCCGATCCGATTTATTCGAGTAATAAAAAGGCAATGTGGTCAGATCGTCCTTTCTAAAGGTGCCTACATTCTCGCTGCACCCCACCTCACTTTATTTTCCGTTCCCATAACCTTCGCCAACACACGGCACACGGTGGTCACTGAGTCTACTAGCCCTTGTAACATGTCATGTAAGCCCCGCCCGGAAAAAATGTAAATAACAATGGCTTAACGTTCAGACAGGTCATACGGCCCTAGCAGCTTCAATGTTATTATTGTATGATACGCAGCGGCATGAACTATTGAAACTGACAACATTGTACGTTTTATTAAAATCAGTATTTCTGCGAGGAAGGTCTTCACGTGTTAAGGGACACAAGAAGTAAATGGAAGGGCGCACGTTTGTAATGGTTAAAACGCCTGCGAGGTGCATTGTTCAGCTTATTGGCACCTTTAAAAAATATTTTTTAAAAATTCATTTGATTTTGTTATCACAGTGAAAATTTTTGAACTAACAACTTAAATATATACATCTTTAAAACCCAATTATAAATTAGGTCTTTTTAAAGTGTGTTTGGGATAGGAGTTGAAATTCTGTATTTAATTTTTAATTCATAACATACCAAATATTAATTAAAAATAATAATAGTAGTAAAATAAATTATTAATGAAAAAAAATTCACAGTTTAGGAACAAAAGGGTCGAAACGTCCGGGTTCGAAACGCCCTAGGGTCGAAACGTCCTGTGGTCGAACCGCCCGCATTCGAAACGTCCTGGGGACGACACGTCCTGGGGTTGAACTGGCAGGGTCGAACCATCCGGGGTCGAATCGTTCGGGGTCGAAGTATACGTAATTCATTACATTAAAGTTGACTAAATATCGTTAAATTGACGCCTATATTAGGAAACAGTCATTTTAAAAAGTTTATATAACAACATTAATTTTTCATTCCTCTTTGACTTTTCCTTTAGATTTTTAAAAAACAGCTTGCTTGGCATCGAATTATTAAGACGACACGCAATGAGTAGTTTCGACGACGATGGTTTCGATTCAGATGCCTACCTCAAGGCTTCTAAGGCATTGCTAATCATCTTCATCCTCCTCATATTGCTGGTGAACGGTTTCCTGATAGTCAAGAATGTCCGCAAACTTGATTTTATGTACAAGCCAAAGACGCTGACCATTTTATCATTGGCCATTGGATATGTTTTTTTTGCTCTGTTCCCGTTGGTTGTTGTAACCAAGTTTTTGTTCGGAGATAACAGCCCGTTTGGGCTGTCTTGTGGTTTGTTCAAGTCAACCTTTGTCTACACACCATTTCTCATCACTTTTGTTTACAGTATCGGACTGATGGTGCTCGGCTTTGAGATTATTCTATCTCACCATAAATCACTCACCAATAAAAACACACAAATAATTTATTCTCTGGCGTACAGCAGTTTGCCTTGGATACTTGGACTCATCATAGTCTTACCTCTTGGGATGACGAACTTTGGCGACACGTGCCGGAGTTCTCAAACCCTGGGTCAGTTAAGGGCTTTGGTTATCATAGGAATTATTTTGCCAGCATGCGGTGCAGTTGTAACTTCGATCTTCGTCAAACTTAGAACATCTCAAAAAGCAGCCAGCACTACACAGGGTTTAGCTGTCTCAACCAACCAAACGACAGCCAGCACTAAACAGGGTTTAGTTGTCTCAACCAACCAAACGACAGCCAGCACTACACAGGGTTTAGCTGTCTCAACCAACCAAACGACAGCTTCCACAACCCAAACCTTCCATCCAGCCGGAACGGTTCCAGTAAATCATGGGGAACCATCAATAAACCTTCAGCCACCTACCTCACAAGGGCAGTATCCTTGCTATCCCCAACAACAACAAGACTACAACCCATCACCGCAAATACAACCACAGCTCTACTTCCAACCACCTCAACATCAACCACAGGTCTACAACCCACCCCCACAGAACCAACCACAGGTCTACTACCAACCACCCCAACAACCCTACACCCAGGGGCGTCGCTAGGGTTGGTGACACCCGGGGCGGTAGTTCATGGTGTCACCCCTTCATGACTTAAGGGGGCGTTTATAAATGACGTCTCGCGACGTTGCCGATTTCCCCCCCCCACCCCGCGTCATACTTTGTCACAAAAACTTAGACCCCACCCCTTTTTTCCGACATGACGTCACAAAGCTTTGAGAAACCCCCCCCCCCCC
>MUZC01000285.1:65797-86026 GCA_002072015.1 Radix auricularia | reverse complement strand
ATTGAGTCACCATCCTATACCAATAATTGAGTCACCATCCTATACCAATAATTGAGTCACCATCCTATACCAATAATTGAGACACCAATCTATACCAATAATTGAGTCCCGTATTTGCACCAACATTCGTATAACTTCGGACACCAATCATTGTTACCTTATTTTATTATGTAATTTAAAAAAAACTTCTCATTGTTAGTAATATGCTATTGTTAATGCCTAAAGTTGAAAAAGTAACAGACAAGCGTTTGAAGATTTTTGCTGTATATTATTCACTGGCCTAAACATTTCTCTTTATATTGTATACATGCACAAGTTTTGTTTGTGAAAATTTGTAAATATTTTAGCAATATAGAAAACCCATTAAACCTATAATCAATATTAGAATTTGTATTGATTCAAAACTAGCACCCCCCCCCCCAATAAATAAATAAATAAAAATAATTAAAAAATCCCAGCCAAGTAACGAACTTGTAAAACGAAATGTGATGCAAAGTTCTATTCACTTGAAACTCCCCATTTAAAATTTCGAGCTCAGGACACAAATGCAGATTAAAATAATTACATGGAAACTTACAGCTAGTCCACTAATCAAATTAACACTCTTGACAACTGAAAGCAAATCCCAGTGACATATATCAAATAAGTTTGAAGAATGTGCTCACAACGAAAATTGATGGAAAACTTTTCTGGAGAATGAACTGCTCGCTAAAGGTGCTCCTGGGAATTCAGTGTTTGACGTCACTGCTTTCTAAAAATAATAAAATGAATTCATCACATACGTCACACATTTGTCTTCCGGTGACTCTTTCACTTATTTCAGAGGATGTAAACATTTAATTAAGTGTGTATTATTTAATGTATATATATGATTTGATTTATATAAAATGTATACTTAGTAAGCTAGCTATAGTGATATGAAGATTTATCGTAGCTTATAGCCTCATGCATTCAATTTGTTTTTAAAATTCTATTTTACTTACATTTCATACATATTAATATTGTTTGAACATTTAATTCACATATTTTCAATTAAATCCAATAAACTTCTTATTTTATTTTTAAATTTGACTTGAGAAAAACTATTTTTTCAATAAAAAAATAATAAAAAAATAAACTTCTTATTTTATTTTTAAATTTGACTTAAGAAAAACTATTTTTTCAATAAAAAAATAATAAAAAAATAACACACCACCCTTTAATTTTTATTTTTAAAAATAAAATAATTGCTGAATAGAATCAAGTTAGTTTTTAATAAAGTTTTTAATTAGAATTTGATTGTCTTCTGAAAATTTTGAGCAATTATCTTTGAAAATAAAAAAGAAGTTTTTTGGAAAATGGGTGAAAAGTTAAACAAAATGTGTAGATCTAACACGTTAATTTTTTTTTAAATCTAAAAATAATGAACTTTACAAATTCCCTAAAACTTGACTTCTGTTCAAGATAGAAAGATGAAATATGTGTTTTTAGAAAGTTTGGAGCTAACTAACCATTGAAAATGATATACATTTAGAGTTTTATGACAATATTTATTTTTCAGGCAAAGTACCTACAAGGTTCGTTGAGATAACATATTTCTAAGTAAATTGTTGCTTATTCCATCGCTTGAATAATTAACTGTAAAGTTATCATTATTTTACAAAAAGATCAAAATAGAACATAAAATAAATCGACACATGTCTGGTTCTCAAAAGTGGACGGGAAAACTAACAGGGAGAAACGGGAAAAAGAATTGAATTCCACAAATGCAATTGCCAAATTTTTTAAACACAGTGATGCTCCTATGTAAAATCTGAAGATGTTTCCTTTCCATCAACAATCCGCCATTTAGATAACCCTAATAGTTAGGATTGGCTGTGGTGGTCTAGCGGTAGTGCTCTGGACTGTCGAACCGAGGCAAAAGAGAGTCGCGGGCTCTAGCCTCAGTGCTGGCAAGGTCCCCGGGGCAATATGCTAGCCTTGCTCGATCTTGATGGCTTAATAAAAATTTTGAATGCTAATTCACTTGCCCCATAGGCCGTCATTGTCTGAAAAGGGGTTATTGTTATTTATTAACAATTAGGCTAGAGCGCATTTTAAAAATACCCAGACGTTACTTCTAATCATTGCATTGATACAATGGTACAGTTTTAAGTAAACCGTTGCATAGGCCTGTCTCATTAATGCATTACTTCAATCAGCCTTCTGCTTTCGCTTCTTTCCTACTTGCAGTTAAACATTTATTTGCGAGATCGTTAAATTGTAGAAACATTGTATTGGCATTCATAAATGCAGCCAACGTTTCTGCGGTCAGTAAAGCTATATTCCCGAATTTTTTAAATACAAATTTCTGTGTTTTTGGCCTAAGGTGATCTGGAAAAGGGTTCAGGCACGAGGTGGGGCGCAGAGGGGTCCGCGCGTGCCAATTTTTCTAGCGGTGGCTCTGCTAGTCCACTAATCTGATTTTTAAATCAGTCGTGCTCCCGCTGAAAAACAAAAGTAAACAATGACCCAGGTCATCGAGCTGAAATTATCGCATAGTCGTTCGCACTTCTATCAGAATTTTAGATTATTCCTTATTAAATAAATGAATTTTTAGATTTTCTCTAGGTATCTCTATGTAGCTTGTGAATGTTTATACTAGTCTCTCTCAAGGTGCGTATAAAATTAAGCATAATCAATAGTTTTAGTTATGCCTAATAAAGGGATTTATAGTCAAAAACTTTTTTTCCGGTATTCTTTTTACACTTTAAAGCTTGCAGTTAGTCCAACGGTCATACATTTACTCTTAGTAATCGGCAACAACTCCACCAATCATATTTTTACTCTTAGTAACCGGCAACAAGTCCGCCAATCCTATTGTTACTCTTGGCAACCGGTAACAAGTCCGCCAATCCTATTGTTACTCTTGGCAACCGGTAACAAGTC
The DNA here is from genome assembly GCA_002072015.1 of Radix auricularia. Lineage (NCBI taxonomy): Eukaryota > Metazoa > Mollusca > Gastropoda > Lymnaeidae > Radix > Radix auricularia. Next base: position 83,119 of record MUZC01000285.1, on the reverse strand, counting down.
CGCCAATCATATTTTTACTCTTAGTAACCGGCAGCTAGTCCACGAATGATATTGTTTGTAACTCTTGGTAACTGGCAATAAGTTTACCAATCATATTTGTACTCTGGTAATTGGAAGCTAATCAACCAATAATAATATTTTTTTAGACAACTGCACAAATTATATGGGACGTGGTGGTCGAGAGGTAGCGCTCTCGACTGTCATACCGATGGTCACGGGTTCGAATCCACACGAAGGTGAGGATTTGCTCTCGCGGCCTGAGGAGTCCCCGAGTCACCCAGCTCCGAATGGGTACCTAACTAGACAATAGTTAGGCGGCTGGGGTAATGCGTGGAACCTCTATAGCCGTGGCCTGTGACCGCTGCATCACTTGTCAACAGATCATCTCTCATGGTCTGTGGACGCAATTATCTTCTGCATAGAAGGAGCGTCTGTAAATCTAAGATAGAAGATATAACAACTAGTCTATGGCGGATTAAGGGGGGGGGGCCACGGGCCCCCGACGGTTTAGGGGCCCCCAAACTTTTTATATTTTAATAATAAAAGTGTACAAAAGTTTGCACGAACCCTTGAAAATATAATAAATTAATAAATACTATCTATACAAATTATCGCGTTCAGACATGATAGTATTGATAGTACCTAATAATCGAAAAACTTTAATTGATTCTCTTCGCATGATATAAAATATAGTTTATATATTTTAAATTTCTGTGTGGAGATAGCACATGCTCGTGGTGTCACCGGTGTCGGGTTCCATTCCCAGCAAGGGCAAATATGTTTTTTTCTTTTCACACTCAATTATAACTACCGCGAACACATCAAACAGTTATTTCTTCGTGTTCGTTTTTTTTTTCATTATTAAAATTTAGTTACAGTCTTATATTAGCTATTAACAATCATTTTATTTTAAGAATGCTGGCTGGATAGGGCCCCCATCTGATTGCAGCCCGGGGCCCCGTACAGTCTTAATCCGCCCCTGCAACTAGTACACCGATAATATTTGTACTCTTACTCCTTGATCACTTTTAAAACGACCGTAAAACTAAATAGCTGAAAATATAAAAGTTAAGCTTTAGTGAAAGTTACAGGCAATATTGTGTCACACTTCATTGGGGACACCCTGCTCTGATGAAGTCCTACCTTGTGGCAAACCTTCTCTGGTGAAGTGCTATCTGGTGGCTACATGCTGTGGTGAAGTGTTACCCTGTGGCACCCTGCTTTCCTGAAGCGTTACCCTATGGCACCCTGCTCCCTTGAAGCGTTACCCTATGGCACCCTGCTGTGGTGAAGTGTTACCGTATTGCACCCTGCTCTATTAAAGTGTTATCCTTTAGCACCCTGCTGTTCTGTAGTCCTACCCTATGGCACCTTGCTGTGGTCAAGTGTTACCATATGGCACCCTGCTCTATGAAATTGTTACCCTGTAGCACACTGCTGTGGTTAACTTACCTTGTAACACACTGCTGTGGTGAAGTGTTACCCTATGGAACCCTGCAGTGGTGAAGTGTTACCCTTTATCCCCCTGCTGTGGTAAAGTGCTACCCCATGGCACCCTGCTGTGGGGGAAGTGTTACCCTATGGCACCCTGCAGTGGTGAAGTGTTACCCTATAGCACCCTGCTGTGGTGAAGTGGTACCCTATGGCACCCTGCTGTGGTGAAGTGTTACCCTATGGCACCCTGCTCTCGTGAATTGTTACCCAACGGCACCCTGCTCTATTGAAGTGTTACCATATAGCACCCTGCTCTGGTGAAGTGTTACCATATAGCACCTTGCTCTGGTGAAGTGTTACCCTATAGCACCCTGCTGTGGTGAAGTGTTACCCTATGAAACCCTGCAGTGGTGAAGTGTTACCCTTTATCCCCTTGCTGTGGTAAAGTGCTAACCCATGGCACCCTGCTGTGGGGGAAGTGTTACCCTATGGCACCCTGCAGTGGTGAAGTGTTACCCTATGGCACCCTTCTGTGGTGAAGTGTTACCCTATGGCACCCTGTTCTATTGAAGTGTTACCCTATAGCACCCTGCTGTGGTGAAGTGGTACCCTATGGCACCCTGCTGTGGTGAAGTGTTACCCTATGGCACCCTGCTCTCGTGAAGTGTTACCCAACGGCACCCTGCTCTATTGAAGTGTTACCATATAGCACCCTGCTCTGGTGAAGTGTTACCATATAGCACCCTGCTCTGGTGAAGTGTTACCCTATAGCACCCTGCTCTGGTGAAGTGTTACCATATAGCACCCTGCTCTGGTGAAGTGTTACCATATAGCACCCTGCTCTGGTGAAGTGTTACCATATATCACCCTGCTCTGGTGAAGTGTTACCATATAGCACCCTGCTCTGGTGAAGTGTTACCCTATAGCACCCTGTTCTGGTGAAGTGTTACCCTATAGCACCCTGCTCTGGTGAAGTGTTACCCTATGGCACCCTGCTGTGGTGAAATATTACCAAATGGCACACTAGTGTGGTGAAAAACTACCCTATGGCACCCTACTCTAGCGAAGTGTTACCCCATGGCACCCTCACTCTGTCTGAACTGAGCTCAAGCTACACGTTTACTTTCTGTCAATCTGCCCCGATATTCCGCTATCCTGGTGTTCCCTTTTTGACTGTTATTCTTTTCAATACGCATTAGCTCTCTTCAATGCGTTAGATCAACTTCTTCTTCTCCCTTTTTAAAAGAAAATCCCCGTAGTTTCTCACTCATTACCTCTTAACTGCCTAGGTACATGTTATTGTTCGCAGTCTTCACAGGAAGTAGTGTTGACCTTAGCAGTACCTAGATCAAAGTTATTTATGAGAAGTCAAACAGTACGTTTGACTTAATAACTTGCTATATACATGTTATTTATGTGACGTCTATACAGGCAGTACTGCCTTTTCATTCACAAGAAACCATTTAAATTTTGAAACTTCAAATCTAATCTTCACTTCCATACACGTGATCACCGGGTAAGTGGGTAACACCGGAGTGATCTTCTGTAAGTCGTATGTTTGTACATCTTTTTATCTGTAAACCTTCTGTTCCTGAGACTGCGACAGCGTCACGTTGTTTCCTTAACAATTGCCGTAAAAGCTGATTAATGCTACCTACATTCACCACGACGGTTCACCCTGCTCAACACAGAAGTATCTAAGAAAGAAAACGTGAAGAGGGCTTTATAAAAAAAAAAACAACAACAACAATAAAGATGGCCAAGTTCAAGTGTTTTTTTCCGACGCTACAAATTTTCTGATCTCTTCAGTCATTATAAGTCACGACCGGAAGCGTGATCAAACACGCGTTCAGTGCCTAAGAACCCCGAAGCATCGGATTGGTCCAAATTGCCCTAAACTAAAAAATAATAAGAATAACGTTAACTAATTAAACTAATTTCTCAGAAAGTTATTTACTTTAATAAAGAATTGTCAAGAGCATATTTCATAATTGTACAAATTAAGTGAAATTTTGTTGAGAATATTTGTCAGAATAAACCATTCCAAAGGCAGTGATAATGATAATAAAAATTTAAGATATTAAACTCGTAACCATTATTTTTACAATTAAAGTATTTGATGGACAAAAGTCATGGAAATTACTTTGGCATTAATTACTCATTAATTCGGCGTTTATATTGTTAGATGAACGAACGCCATACAGAAAGAACCAGTTTTTTGCGTCTACGTTCGATACTGAAAAGGGATTTAGACATTGCGTCTATGTAAGAGTTATTTACTGTGACAGTTTTGAACTCTTGTGTGTGACGTAGTGTTGACATGGCCAGGAGGCCCTTCTATGACTTTTGTGTGGAATTGAGCGCTGTAATGAAATATCAAGAAAAACACTTAAACCGCTACAAATTATAGAGAATTTCGTACTAATAAAGTTGTTTATGTGATTGAAGAACTGAACTTTAGCGAACTTCAGCACGTAAGTATAAATTTTTTGAAGTTTAGAAATATTTTGTGAATACGAAAAAATCCATACAAGTTTCGTTAACAAACAATGTATTACATTATTTACATTGACTAACTTTGATGTCCATTCATCAAAGTACGCAAGCTTGCCAGACTCGGCGCGTCAAGTGAAATTCATTGACTGGGTACAATTTCTGATTTTATTTAAAATGTCGACTTTTTTTCCATTAATGAACAGTGTGGTGATTTTTTTCATTAATGAACAGTGTGGTGATTTTTTTCATTAATGAACAGTGTGGTGATTTTTTTCATCAATGAACAGTGTGGTGATTTTTTTCATTAATGAACAGTGTGGTGATTTTTTTCATTCCAAATCGCTAACCGAATAAACACTCGAATGGAACAAATCGGTTGAGAAAAACATCCAAAGGCTCTCTACCGGTCAAGAGAGTTGAATTCTTTGGTCACATCATTATGTCTATCAGAGGGTTGTATTAGATTATCTTTGTGTTGTATTTAAGAGATGGAATTAATTGCCTTACCTATAATGAATTCTTTCCTATGTGTTCCTATATCCACTAGTAGTGCAAGGTTTAACTTCAACGATTAAATTAATGGTTTTTACCCTTGTCACTTTTCAATATTCTCCAGTAATGAATCTGGCAGCTCATTTTTGACATTGTTCTAGTTTATCAATGTTTTCTTTGGCGAATGGATACAAAACAGAAGATGCATATCAAACCTTACTGCTACTGACTTCTCAGATCAAAACCTACATCCAGTGACACCTCAGATCAAACCTTCTTACTACTAACGCGTAAGATCAAATATTCCTTCTAGTAACGCCTCAGATGAAACCTTCCATCCAGTGAAGCTTCAGATCAAACCTTCCTACCACTGATGCTTCAGATCAAATCTTCCTACTACTGATGCTTCAGATCAAACCTTCCTACTACTGATGCTTCAGATCAAACCTTCCTACTACTGATGCTTCAGATCAAACCTTCCTACTTATGATGCTTCAGATCAAACCTTCCTACTACTGATGCTTCAGATCAAACCTTCCTGCTACTGATGCTTCAGATCAAATCTTCCTGCTGCCGACGCCTACATAAAGCCTCACTCTCATTACCCGAAAGAAATTTAAAAAATATCACAGATAAAAAACACAGATCTAACTGTTACATAATGCAAATCTTCAACAAAATATAAAAATATAAAATAAATACTGACAGCGCAGAAATGTAGATGCCCTCTATCAGTGGGTCTCTACGGGATACGGGAGATGCGGACCCTCAAGACTTCATGACAAGCATCTGTATTAAAAAGAGAACACGCTTATGGATGGATTTATTTCAAATACTTTAAAAAAAACAACAACATATGCTTCCTGTTCAGACTTTCTTTGCGTAGAGCACTAAGGATAACACGTGACGTAGCTATGAATTTGTAGGGGTTTGGGGGCCGGGGGGGGGGGGGCTTAACCTCTTTGGGGGCCCCACATACATGGTGGTAGCGTAATATTTAATGTAAAAAAATAAGATTTCGGACACTAATTTGCCCCCCCCCTCAAGTAGCTGCGCCACTGAGGATAACATGGTAAACAAGAAACGCCCCACAAGCATACACATAATTGAAACATACAACATGGTCAAAATAGTAGAAAAAGAAGTATTCAATTCTAATGAAAATCATGTGGGTAATAAGTATAAAGGTATAATCAATATGTACGGTAATACGAGACAAAGTATACCTTAAAGTACTTCGAAATTTTAATTTAAAAAAACCCCGTAAAAAGTGTTTGACTCTAAATCCTTTATATAGGAGACATAACTATAAGGATGTTCATTATATTACGCAGGGCAAAAAAACAACAACCGAAAATACAAAATTCTAGTTAGATTCTATGTCTCGTAAAACGTGTTTAATATAATGCGCACCGATCGCGAATATATTTTTAAAAAGTATTGTCAATACAATGCGCACCTTATTGCGCCACATGAAAGGTTGTTGAACATAATCCCCATCACAACACTCCATCTATAAAATTAACATGATACATAGAGATGTATAAAATAATTTAAAAATTCAATAACTCAATTAAAGTACATTCGATCAATCTGAAATTTCGATACATCATTTTGATCATTGGCATGAGTCTGCCTGCAAAATTTCAGCTCGCTAGCTTACGAGGAAGTGGGTAAAAAAAATCGATCAAAAGTTTTTTCGGCAAGGGCTCAGACACCACAAGTTAATATCAAGGATTTAAAAATATTTGTGTTTTTGGTGAACGGTGTGTTATAAAGCTGTGTACCATGCCCTCACTGTGACGGGTGTGTCTCATTCCTTCACGCTATAAGACTGACTTTTGATGGTAAACCAAAGTATGAAGTAAATAACAACAAAACCCTTGACACTTGTAGAAATGTAAAAATTAGTACTGCGTGTGGATCTACGAACAGTAGTCACGAAGCCGAACTGGACGCGATCCACAGGGGTTTGAAGGAAGTGCGCCGTCGTCTAGCTAAGAGAAAGAATTTCCCGACTGTCGTGGTCTTCACCGATTCTCGGTTTTCGCTCGAAACCTTGAGTCGAAGCTCTCTGGAGGCCAAGATAGTAAGTGCCATTCTGGACACAGTAGGTGACATCCTGGCACGTGGCGGCAAAGTAGTCCTATAGTTCATGGCTGGACACTGCGGAACGGCCCAATCAGACAGGGTCGACGCACTGGCCAGGGCAGGCGCAGCTCAGCCCCAACCCGACAAGCCCTTGACCTAACTGGGGGTCAAGTCGTGGCTAAAAGACCATTTCCGAGAGAAATGGCTTGAGGGCTGGGCAAATGGGAATACGGCCAGAAAGGTATACCAGAAACTGCCGCGACCGAACAAAAGCGATGCCTGGTGGAAACTTGATCGTAGTAGTCAGTCTCTCATAACTAGAATGAGAACGGACCATTGTCCCATACGAAGCTACCTATACAAGTTTGACCATAGAAGGGAACTGGCCTGTCGATTGTGCGGCTGCCCGGAGGAGACGGTGGCCCACGTGCTAGAGAGTTGCCCCGAGTTGGACGGGGCTTTAGATGGTGAAGTTGCAATACCTGCAGAAGACTACCTCTACGGCGATGCCCGAATGTTGAGGCTCGCCTGCGAAAAATTGAACCGGGTTTTAAGAGCCTGACGGCTCAACCCAACAGAGAATGTACATTCATTAGTACTGCGGGGAATCGATTAATTAATCGATTAATAGTTAAAGTTGTAATCAATTAAAATTAATATTTTTTTATCCTCTAATTTATTAATAATAATTTTTTTTTACACATATTCCCCCCCCCCATTTTTGTTTATTTATTTAGGCATGCATAAGTAAACAAAACTGGTTTCTTCCTTATTTCTTGCATAGCCCAACAAATTTGCTGTAAGTCACAAAATTTGGGATCTATGGAATTACCGCGATTTAACAGATTCTGTGGAAAAATGAATCGCGACTTAAACTGGATCTATAAATGCGTAATAAAAATATAATTAATAGAAATTAATCGATTAATCGATTAAAATGTCCGATTAATCGATCATTATTTAAAAAAATCAGTATCAGCCGTAATATAAAAATATAACATAAAGTATTTTATTTAAAAAAAAAAAAAACAACAAACAAATAATCTTGAATGTAACATCACGAAATCTTTTTTCTTATTCAGGTTTTATCACCAAACAAAATATAACATCTCTCAATGAGTCACCTCTACTTGAAGATTACTGTTCTAACCTTGGGACCCTGGACTACTTTTGACGATGTCTGACTACCCAGAAGCAAGTCTGGTGATCGCCGCGCTACTCATTATATGTTGTGTCGCCACAATTCTCCTGGTCAATGGCGCTCTCGTATACAGGACCGCTCGGTCGTGTGCCCTCTGGACGGAGCCCAAACGGCTCACCCTGCTCTCAATGGCACTAGCAGACGTGATCTTCGCGCTGTTCCCGCTGACCGTCCTCTGCTTTTCGCTGCTCGCGGGCTTCGCGACGTCGTGCAGCGTGACGTCACTGGCCTACGTCTACTGCCTCCTCCTCAACTGCGTCCAAGGTCTCGGCCTGCTCTCGCTGGGGCTCGAGATGCTGCACCGTCGCAGGACCGGCAACTCCTCTCTCAGAATCAGGGGGCTCATCTCTTTTCTGTTGGGTAGCTCCCCTTGGATATTTGGGCTCACCACCGTGCTCCCCATGTGCCTCAGCCACGTGAAGCTGGAGCGCTGCGAGGCCAGAAAACCCCCGGATGTACCAAAGCCGCAAGTCGTGGCGTCGGTCATTTTACCAGCCTGCGCCGCTGTCTTGGTCAGTGTCATGATTCACAGGGGCCTGATCCGATTGTCGTCCGCTGACCGACACTGGGACGAAGCATCGTCACCACAAGTTTTGGCCATATCGAGAATGGGGGTCAGCGGTCCCCCTGGCAACGAGAGGCCCGCGTATACAAGTCTCCCGACACTGCAAGCGCCGCCAGAAAATAAAGGGAACCTTCTGGGCCTACGACTCGGCGTGGACACAAGTGGCAAATCGTTGAGCCAGAATTGGACGATAAACGTTTTCTCGGACCTGGCGCGAGACGATGCGAACTGTCCCGGTGAACTTGCCGGGGACGTCAACACTGTCAGCCAACACGAGTCGCTGAGATCCCTTCACGCGAGCAGGGTTCAACACGATCCACCCACCAAAGCTCAGTCGCGGCTCTCAACTTTCAACGTGCTCCAGCAGCACCCATCGTTCATACACGTTCAACAACAACCTTCGACTGGGGACAACCCGACAACAGCACGGGCTGATCAATGGCAACCTCAGATTTATGACAGCCCCCAACCCGCCCTCAGCAGCGACGGACGCCATCTGATTCATAGCTACCCTACAGCAACTAAAGAGGGCTTTAATCATCTCAATCCTAAGCCGGATAGAAACATTAGAAGCGCTCTTATTTATCATAACCCTAATGTAAATGAAGAGAACAGAGGTGGTTCTATTTATAGCCACCCTAACCCAAATGAAGATGACCGAGAATCTCTAATTTATAAAATCCCAAATTCAAATGAAGAGAATAGAAGCTATCTAATTTATAGCAATACACAACCCAATAAGGGAAACAGAGGTTCTTCTATTTACAGCAACCCAAACCCAAATGAAGAGAATAAAGGAGATCTAATTTATAGCTATCCTATCACAAATGAAGAAAACAGAAGGGATCTATTTTATAGCAACCTTAACCCAAATGAAGAGAATAGAAGGGATCTAATTTATAGCAACCCTAACCCAAATGAAGAGAATAGAAGGGATCTAGTTTATAGCAACCCTAACCCAAATGAAGAGGAGAGAGGTGCGCTTATTTATAAAAACCCAAATTCCAATGAAGAGAATATAAGAAATCTAATTTATAGCAATACAAACCCGAATGAAGGAAACACAGGAGCTCTAATTTCTAACAACCCAAGCCCGAACGAAGACAGTAGAAGTGATTTAATTTATGATAATCCAAACTCCAATGAACCAAACATACGTGGTCCAACTTATGACAATCAAAACCCCAATGATAGCAATAGAGGCGATCAAATTTATAGCAACTCCCAACCTTCAGAGGACAGAGCGCCGTGTCTTATTTACGACTATCCCCCACCGGAGAGAACAAGTCTACAGCGCTCTCTGAAGTTAAGCTGTCTCCAGATAGCCCCGATATCAGAGGTACAACCCCAGACCAACGCTGACCCACCTCTCACAGACACCACGAAACTCCACGCATCCGGGAAGGCGCATCTTCCGCCGGACGACGGCCCGGGCTCCGGAAATGACCCCCCGTTGTCGGCGGACATCACCGACTACCAGCCTCGTTTGTTCTTCGACTTCGAACCCGAGCACCACGCATGCGCTGACGCGAGCAAAGGGGCGGTGCTTGAGGCGGAGGGGGCTACGATAGCGCAGCGGTGTTGTGACGAGGAGAAGGGACTACTTTGTTTAACTTCCGTTTTCTACTTGGTGTACGTCATAATACTTGCAAGTATATTCACCAGCGTGGACAGGAATACCAACCTTATCTTAGGCGGGTTAATCATGGTGATGAGATCTTTCACAACACCGATACTGCTCTTCAACTATTCGAAATATTAAAAAAAAACAACAACAACCCATTTTAGTCTTAACTATACAGACGCATCGGCAATCCTGCGAATCCAGGTCCCAAATTATTTTACGCTAATAAAGGGAAATAACCAGAAAGTACACGAAAGTATTGAAAGCATGTTATTTATTAGTTATTTATTGATACAAAATAGACAAGTGATACACATTTTCCGATAACCATTCATTAAATAATAAATATTGTAATAAGTGATGTGTATAAACAGCTCGTGTACCTAACTTGTGCCTTTCAATATAAATCTATATCAAGATTTACATTGTGCCTGTCAATATACATCTATATCAAGATTTCCATTGTGCCTTTCAATATACATCTATATAAAGATTTCCATTGTGCCTTTCAATATACATCTATATCAAGATTTCCATTGTGCCTTTCAATATACATCTATATCAAGATTTCCATTGTGCCTTTCAATATACATCTATATAAAGATTTCCATTGTGCCTTTCAATACATCTATATAAAGATTTCAATTAAAAAAAAAAAACCAACCCAGCAAAATCTTGTCGAGTTTGGCATTAAAATACAACGTTAGAGTGGCTCAAGCTAGACCCCATGTCAAACCATCTATGTTGATGATATTAAATTAAAACTGACTCCAAAAGAGGATAACTAAATTTATTGAGGTTAACTTTATTACACATAATTTAAATTCATTCCCAAAATAATTATTTAAATACTTTTTATTTAATAAAAAAATAAAAATGAAACAGATTTTTAAAAATCTACATTCTTTACCTATGAGCCAACTGGTTATAATTCAAAATTCAACGAATTATAAGGAACTTTGGCAACTCACCAATCATCTACACACAAATGCCCAAATCAAACTTAAAACACAATTACAATTTTCAAAAAAATCATGCATCGACGAACATGTGTAATCTAGACTCATTACATCAAACAATACATGTGTTATCTTGATTCTTTACATCAAACACACATGGGTATCTGGACTCCTTACACCAAACACACACATGTGTAATCTGGACTCCTTACATCAAACACACATGTGTAATCTGGACTCCTTACACCAAACAACACATGTGTAATCTGGACTCCTTACACCAAACACACACATGTGTAATCTGGACTCTTTACTCCAAACACACACATGTGAAATCTGGACTCCTTACATCAAACACACATGTGTAATCTGGACTTCTTACATCAAATACCGAAGTTCCAGTGAATAAAGACAAACAACTGCTTGTTAACTGCAATCTTTGAATAACGTTGTAGTTTCCATAGCAACGCACTGTTTCACACCAGATAAGAATTTAGCGCAGCGAGTCCTTGGCATTGATTTTCATTGACCCGTGATTAGACCAGGCACTTCAGTAGCAGCCGGCAGCCGTTCAGGTGTTTGCAGTGCATGAATCAATGAATCGATCTTGTGGTTGTGTGTGTGTTTGTGTGTGTGTGTTCGTGCTCGCTTGTGTTTGTGTTCGTGTGTACCCTTGTATTTGTTGGTATTTATTTATTAGTGAGCAAACCCATAGATGATAGCACCATACGATAAATGACACCATCAAACCATAGATGACACCATCAAACCATAGAGGACACCATCAAACCGTAGAGAACAGCACCAAACCACAGATCAGTGTTTCCCAGACCTATTTTATGCCAAGCCCTACTCAAGCCTTATAAATATTCCATAGACAATTTCAAGAGATAAACAATCATTTATTAAATTATTTAAAAACAATTAATTTTTTAAATATATTTTTTATACCTTTAATAATTAATTTCTTATCCTTCTTAAAAAAAACATAGATCTATATCATTTAAACTTTTATATATTTTTTTTTTACAATTTTCAGTTTCATACTAAAGTAACATTTCTCTAAGTGTTGAGTTTGCTAACAAAAATAGAAATAGATCGAAGGAAAATTTGTCTTTCCCAACTAAAAGTAGGTCAAGGGTGGCTAGACCTGCAGTAACTGAGATCCATTTTAAAATATAAAATCATTGTTGAGAGTTGAGAGCCGCATTAAGACACAAAGAGTCTCTAATTATGGCTTGGAAACCTTCCAGTGATCTTCGTAAAATATATTGCATAAATTGTATGCGAGCCGCAATATGAACATAAAAAAGCTGTATGTGGCTCGCGAGCCACGGTCTCGACACCTTTGGAATAGGTCAAATTTTCTCTGTCTAAAAATTTAATCTTTAAAAAAAAATCATGTTAAGCCTGGTCCCTTTTTGGACTCAGGACGTGTTAGCGCATTTTCGTATTACGTATCAGTACTTATGTTAGATATCTGCATTATGTAGTTATCAGTAATTGTGTTTAGATTTTAGACATATTTTTATGAATTTTCTTGTGTAATGAATATACCTGGATGGCAGGTCAGGACATACAAAAAACATATATACATCATGGGTCTAAAAACAAATATATATCATGGATCTAGGACTTTCATACTTCCAGGAGCTCTACTGCCACTACAAGAGGTCGGATCGAGTAACTGAGTGTTGATGCACAAATGGCAGGTCAGGACATACAAAAAACATATATACATCATGGGTCTAGGACTTATGGATGCTGAGATCTAGGGTGATGACAGACGGACGGACGGACAGACGGACAAAACGGATACAATAGCGCATTTCTACGACTTCTCGTAAATGCGCTAAAAATGATCCGAAGAAAAACTAAAAAAAAAAATATCCACTCCGCCATAGTCACAAGTTGTTGAGTAAATAAAAGGTTACGCAATGCTAGTACGCGTACTTAGCATATATACCAAGATTAAATTGTGAAAAAACATGGTTGATAATAAAACACGAATTCTAACTGAGATGACGTCATTGTGTGTTGATTAAAAGTTGCGCAATGTTCCGTGCTTATTTCTCATACAGAACGTGTGTGCTTCTTACTGCATGAAGCCATCTTCAAAAATATCTATGACATTTTTTGTTTACATTTATCAACTTTAGAACAGCTCAGCAGGGGGCTGGCGGATCATAGTAGTGAGAGAGGGTTGGTTGGTCGTGCTTTTACATTTCATTCTCAATTGGTAAACGAGATTGGCGGATCATAGTAGAGAGAGAGAGAGAGAGAGAGGGTTGGTGGGTCGTGCTTTTATATTACATTCTCAATTGGTAAACGAGATTGGCGGATCATAGTAGAGAGAGAGAGAGGGTTGGTTGGTCGTGCTTTTATATTACATTCTCAATTGGTAAACGAGATTGGCGGATCATAGTAGAGAGAGAGAGAGAGAGAGGGGTTGGTTGGTCGTGATTTTATATTACATTCTCAATTGGTAAACGAGATTGGCGGATCATAGTAGAGAGAGAGAGGGTTGGTTGGTCGTGCTTTTATATTACATTCTCAATTGGTAAACGAGATTGGCGGATCATAGTAGAGAGAGAGAGAGAGAGGGTTGGTTGGTCGTGCTTTTATATTACATTCTCAATTGGTAAACGAGATTGGCGGATCATAGTAGAGAGAGAGAGGGTTGGTTAGTCGTGCTTTTATATTTCATTCTCAATTGGTTAACGAGATGTTTATTTATTTTTTATTTTTTTATCTCGGCCTAAGTACAGCTAGGCAAGTAGGTCAGCGTTATTGACACAGGAATACTCAACAGAGCAGGAAGATTTTAAATGTAAGGAGGCCCTAGTCGCCTTAGTCGCTGGTGAATCATATTTGTAGATTAGACCCTTTGTCAGTTACTCTAACTTTTTAACTAAGATTGATGTTCATTGTACCCACGTCAAACAAAAATCATCTATGAAAAAAAAAGTTTGACTATTATAAAGACGTAAGTGCAGCACGCGATTAGGCTAGCACCCGAAATGATACTAACATTTAGTTTTAAAAATTACTCGGGCAAATTAGTCTGACAAGCTTTAGCAGTGGGTTGTAGTTACAATGATAAGAAATCGAGTGATTCAATGCAATAACGTATTAAGTCCTCGGATGCCTTCAGCGTACGAAGATTTGAAACCACACTTGTACGTTCGTGTACAATTAGAGAACACTGTTAAGAACTGTTCAATTAAACCCAGACAATCCACAGACATGCCAGACACACCTTAGACAGACACACCTCAGACAGACACACCTCAGACAGACACACCTTAGACAGACACACCTCAGACAGACACACCTCAGACAGACACACCTCAGACAGACACACCTCAGACAGACACACCTCAGACAGACACACCTTAGACAGACACACCTTAGACAGACACACCTCAGACAGTCACACCTCAGACAGACACACCTCAGACAGACACACCTCAGACAGACACACCTTAGACAGACACACCTTAGACAGTCACACCTCAGACAGACACAACTCAGGCAGACACACCTCAGACAGACACACCTTAGACAGACACACCTCAGACAAGCCAGACAAATCTCAAGAAGCCAAACAAACCTTAGATAAGCCTGTTACACAAACAGACCAGCGCGACCCACGCCAGTCAAGCAATCAAGAGGCACCTCTGACAAGACAGACACAACTCAGACAAACAAGTCATCCTTCAGACAAAGCCAGGCACACACCACACCGACAAGATAGATAATGTTCACCTCTTCCCATCAATATTAAAAATCAACATGCGCAAGTTATAATAACTTTTTTTGTGTGGGAAAACTTAAAACAAAGATTTATAACTTATAAATGGAATCAACATTTCAGCAATCAAGCCACGCCCCTAAACATTTCAGAAAACCCCGATGAAATCGTAACGTGTCGTCTATTTACACACTTTACAAAAATTATGTCTCATATTTAAAAAGTTAAAATTAAAATCGACACAAAAAGAAAGTGTGAGAGTGGGTAGGGGGACAATTTCTTTTTTTATTTTGGAAGTTTTGTAGATTGGAAAACTGTAATGTAATGGTAGTGTAACTAACACCCCCACCCATTATGGATGTTAATGTAGACATAACTCAGGTAGGACAGCGCGTGTGTAGCAAAAATATAGCAGGATAGCACACTGCCAATTGATGTAATTGAAAGAATAGAAAGAGAACATCTTTTTAAAAAGCCATGAAGGAAATCGGTGTATGACTGTATTTACACACCTACTTCTTTCATAGCACACCTACTTCTCTCTTAACACACCTACTTCTTTCATAACACACCTACTTCTTTCATAACACACCTGCTTCACCTACTTATTTTAGCAGGCGATCACTACTTTTAATATGGAAATCTAAGCCAACCCCACAAAAAATAAAAATAACTTAAGGCTAAGAGGAAGAGGCTTTTTATTTTTTAAATACACGTACGCTTAGTATTGTTTTTAAAGGACGTAATACAAGACTGAAATGCAGGAAAACGGCAAGATTGTCTTTATTAAAAATAATGTGTTACTAGAATATGAAGTTTGGGAGAATAGTGGCGTTTACTGCAGTGAGTTCTAGTTATCCGCCAATCATCGTTTTAAAGAAATGTCCATCGACATTGCTTCTCTGTCTCTTTTGTTTAAACGTCTTTGTTATCCGAGCGCTGAACCTTAAGGACCTTATCTGTTATGATTTGCAAATACGAATAAGTATTATTCTGTAGTTGCTAGACGTAGATTGGACAATGGGATACGGTGGTCGACTGGCGTACCGATGGTCACAAGTTCGAATCCATGCGAAGGCAAGGATCTGTTCCATGGAATGGGATGGGATGGAACAGGTATAAATTTCCATGGGATGGGACAGAAAAATATGTCCCATGGACAAGCCTGGGGTTCCATGCATTACCCAACCGCTTACCTATTGTTGAGACCCATTTGGAGCTGGGTGACTCAGGGACGCACTAGGCCCGTGAACAAATCGATGCCTTCGCATGAATTCGAACTCGTGACCATCGGTGCGCCCGTCGAGCGCGCTGCGACTCGACCACCGTGTCCCATATATATGTTATTCACTCCCATTTCAGATATTAAGTTGAAAAGTAATACAAATAATAACAGCGATATTGATGTAACTAGCTGAGTATAAACCAGTCTTGCTTTTAACCTGCAAATGAGTACGTTCAGTCTGGTACAGTTTAGTTTTTGATATCTATTTTGGATCCCAGAGGCGTCACTAGGGTTGGTGTCACCCTGGGCGGTAGCTCATGGTGTCACCCGGGGTGGTAGCTCATAGTGTCACCCCGTCATGAGTTAACCCATTGAACTCCTCCGAGTTTTCCAGTACCAAATAACGGGAATATATAGAATTTTACTGTCTGGTGTCACCCCCCTGATAGTGTCTCCCGAGGCGGCCCACCCCCACTGCACCCCCTAACGACGCCACTGATGGACCCTTGAAAAACGAATTTATTAAAAAATTTTGCCAGTCTGTACGACATTTGCTTCTAAAAAATTTGGGGAATTCGGAATATGTGGAGAAAGTCAATGTTAGAGTTCTGCATTTCACCAATGAAAGAAGTGAAGAGCCATTTAAATTAAAACTTGATTTTACTTCTCAGTCTATTTTTAAAAAAATCCGCCCATTACTTTCTGTTTTAAATATAGTCAAGTTATGTTTTACTGATTGTTTCGCCTCTGAATATACATTTCTGGATTTGTGATAAATGTTCACTTTAAGCTGCGCGGCTACGCATATATTTGACAAACGCATAGCAGTAGTTCAAAGAAGTTCTTCTCAAAACTTTTAGAATAGCGGACCGGCAGGAAGTTTTCCTTTACACAAGGGACCGGTGAACTATTTTCCAGAGACATGCGCAGTGGCGACAGGAGCACCCACATGGCATACAGCCCTTATTTGGAATGATTTCGGTTAGTTATAAATATGTCATCAAACAATTTTGAAGAGAATAATCACATGTCTTTTAGATCAACTTGTCTTGATGGTCGTGGGCGGTAACTACTTTACTTCACCTATGTTCATTATCGTCAAGGGCTGGAGCTATGAATCAATCTTGGGGAAATTTGCTCGACAATTAAGGGTGACAAATGTTGGGCCGTATTTTTTATAAAATGAAAAAAAAACCCACTATATTAATAATCAATTATTGTCTCTGTGATAATGTGAGTAACAAAGTCAGCTTTAATAATGTTGATTTGATTTCTACGTTCAAGTTACCAATCTTGTGAACCATTTCAAAAATAGCTTAAAATAAAGAAATGATATTGCTGGATTTGGTGTCAGCTGAAGGTTAAAATCATTGCATTCCTTTGTTAATGGGGTCAATTTATCCCTAAATAAGGGGATCGAAGTAAAAAGGTGTGCCACTTCCAGGAAAATATTCTTTTTTTTTTTTTTTTTTTTTTTTTTT
>MUZC01000285.1:44972-55056 GCA_002072015.1 Radix auricularia | reverse complement strand
AGAAATCATGTTTCTAAAAGGTAGTTTTGTTGTGTTAGTATGCCGAAATAGTTTGAATGCTCCGTTAGTATACTACTAGTAGTATCATCGCCATGGACCTGGAACAAGGTAAAACAGACATAGATATTTGTTATGAAAATAAGTTCCAAACGTATGATGAGTTTTTTGAGTTGCTAGAAAAAAGAAAACTACAATTAGGAGAACGATGGGTCAAGAATTCAGGAGGCCGCACGGTGGAAGCAGCTAATCGAGCTCTCAAAGATAGGGAAAAGTTCTATAAAGCTGAATTCAAGTATCAGTATGTCAATTTTACCTGTATTCATGGAGGGGAACACATATCTCAAGCGACAGAAAGAAACACAAGGTGAGCTAGGTGACTAAAAAAAAAGGATGTTGCTACAATGTCGTAACAGCAGACAATTCTACGGGATGTTGCTGCTAGTCTTAGTCTTAGCCTTAGTCATTCTTAGCACTTGACACTTGGAAAGAACTAAGTGACTAAGTCTAAGTCTAAGTTGCCCCATTTTACATTGTAATGCATATATTTAATTAAATATTTAAATGAAAGGGTTTCTTATTAAATGTTTTTGTTAATTATAATAATAAACTGAATGCTTACGTAGAAAAAATAATTCTGAAAAGTTAATAAAAACTAAAAATTATTCAGTTTTACTGATACTATTGCTATTACTATTTATGATATCAAAGTATGTTTACTAAAGGCGGTCCAATAAAATAAGATCCTTATACTATTATTAAATCTAATAGTAATAGTAAATGACTAACCATTTTCCCTCAGACTAATAATGTATCATCTCTTTTTCTCAGTACTAGGAAGTTGAAGTGTCCTGTTCATGTTCAGCTGTCAGCTAACCGCAAAGAAAATGCCCTAGTTGTCAAAAAAGTTATGCTGGTACATAACCATGAACTTCTCCCTCTGTCCAGTAAGTTGATACATGTATTTATGAGCAATGTTTAAAAATTCTTTTGGCTTTAATAAGGCTTTCAATTTTGTTGAAAAATGCTGCCTGGTAACCCGACCAAATTTTTAACGGGTACCGGGTTACCTCTTCAAAACATCCCATAATTTTCCCCATCATGAACACTATACTATGCTACCTAGCTACCTTCTGTGCACTCTATGTATCAACAGAATTTATCGAGTCCTTTTTTATGCGTTTCAATGAGCTACGTATTTTTAAACAGAGCATGTCTTCGTACTTGTACTATGTGGTCTTTTTTCTGTGAAAATTTAGTAGTTTGATCTATGGTATGAAGTTAATATTTTTAAAAATGTACAATGTGTAATCAAAGAATGTGTTGTTGTTTTTTCAGCACATCCTTACGCTTTGGACAGGAGAGCAACAGATAAAGAGGTTATTGAAATCACAAAATTAAGAAAACTTGGGATTTCAGCTTCAAAAATCATTGCTCATATGGCTCAATCCAGTGAAAAAGTATTTAATCGCCATGACATCAAAAACATCAGTAAAAAATCGAAAACTACACCAAGGTCTGTCGAAAATGAGGTCTGGACCATTTTAAAAGAGATGATGGGTGCAGACAGTGGCTCTCAGTATTCTGTACATGCTGATAATGGAGATGTGGATTTTCTATTATTCCAAACAGGATGTATGAGAAGAATTTTTAATGAGTATCATGAGGTTGTTTACATCGATGGCACTTATTGTGTTAACAATATTGGTTACCCGCTGTATGTATTCTTATGTGCTGATGGTAATCAGAAGGGACAAGTTGTAGCCTATGCTGTTGTAAAAAATGAAACCAAAGAAACTTTAACAAATCTTTTCAAAGAATTTAAGGAGAAAGCCACTAAGAAAGAGGTTAAAACAATCATTATAGACAAAGATGCAGCTGAGATAGCAGCTGCCAAGCAGGCATTTCCATCTGCAAGTATTGTTATGTGCCGATTCCATGTTGCGCAGAGCTTTAGGGCAGCTCTAGGAAAATACTGCTGTCCAAGGGATGTCCGCAGTGCCAAACAAAGCTTGTGGAAAATGCTCTACACATCATCTGAAGAAGTGTTTTTCCGCAACTATAATCAATTGCCCCCAACACCCAAAGCAATAAACAAAGTGAAGTAAATACTATTGTTCCTGATAAAGGAACTGAAATGGTTAGCACCAATGTGTCTTCAGAGGATAAAGTTAAATTTATTGCTTCTGACCACGCATATTGTGTTGTTCCAGGGCCATTTGGTGAGCTAAGGTTTAGAAAAGCCATTAAGAAAAGGGGTAGACCGAAAGGAGCTGGTCAGACATCAGGTCACTATTGTTCAAAAAAATCAAAAGCACAGAGAGTTTTCCCAGATGTAGCTAATGAGTTCATAGTAGATCCTAATCTGTGTTATGTTTGCAACAACACTTTGTTACAAGTTGATGCAGGCACAAGTGAACAAATGACTGAGTGGATTAGTTGCATGTCTTGCGAGAGATGGTTTCACCGGTATTGTTTGTTTGGAGAGGCAAAAAGGGTTCCTAGTTCTTTTGCTTGTATACACTGCACTGATGGGTCGTAATTTGAGTGACAAACAAAGCTTTTTTATAATTAAATATTTTCATGTAGAGTTTAAATAAATTTCCAGCCTATTTTAAACCTTGTTTTAAGGCTTGCAAAGTAAAATGGTACACTTTTTTTCTTTGTTTGTGTGGGTGTTTGATATGCTGTTTTATGTGATTATTTGTTATATATAATATAAATGTATTATGAATGAATTCAGCAAAATGTTTCTCATCATTTTTTGTTCATACTGTATGTTTACTTTGACTTTTCATATGCAGCCTAGGAAAGGCTTAAATGCCAAATAAAATGTGGTCTTGTTACTGCAAGCACATAATTAAATATGTTTTCTTTAGAAATCTTTTTCTTTGTTTATTGTCAAATGTACTTAAATTCTTTGGCCCAACTTGGGACATTACTTTGCATCATACTCAGCAATGATACGCAGGGTTCCCCAACAAAACTGTTTCCTGATATTACTGATATAGGGTTATTTCTGTATGGACTTTATGAGCTGACCCTGATGTAAATCGTGGGAGCTCATCTGAAACGTCTAGGCCTGCCGCGACTTAGCAACCTAAAAGATTGAACTTTCATTTTTAAAAAAAATAATACACATTTCAATATAACCAAACAACAACAAAAACTTTAAAATTGAAAGTAATAGTAATAATAATAATAACAACAACATATTCAAAAAGAAAGCATTAATATAGATTAATTAGTTAAGATTTAGGCAAGACGTATATTGGATTTAAATTTTATTATTAATTATTATTTTAATTTTTTATTTTTGCCATCCAGTTGTAGTTGAACGATGCTTAATAAGTTTAATAACAGTGGACGAAGTTTAATTACTGGGGGAGGGGGGGTGGTACTCGTAGTTCTTCAATTCTAGAAACAATTTTTTTACAATAACCGGAAGTGGACGAGCGCGTATCCAGCCGCATATTGGGTCGTCTTGACGAGGCGATACTCACTACCATTTATATATTGGCGCCGGTACTTTGTGGTGCAGCGATTACGGGCAAATAAATTGTAATGCGCATCAGCGGTTGACAATAAACAATTTATTTTAAGATAAATGTTAATTTTCACTGACAAAATATAGTGCCTATTTCTGCCCCTATAGTCTATACTTAAAAATATATTTTCATTATTTATGTATACGGGATACAAATTGTGTGATCCAAATATTTTGAAAAGAATAATGTTAAGCCCTGATGGCTTATTATTCCGTTACCATCTTATTCATCTCGTATTCATTAAAATATGTTGATGATGGTAATCATCGCTTTTTATTTCAATTTTTTAAAAAAAAGTTGATAGCATTTTAATAAATTTGTATTCAGAATCAGGTCTAAGTGTTCTTTTATAAACTATAATATATAACAAAAATGAAAAAAAAGTCATAGATCTTTTTTACAAAGTAATAGAGTAACCTCTAAAAATACATAGGTAAGTTTTTGGTAAATTTTTAACTTTAACTAATTGGACATATGAACCTGCTTAATTTTTGCATGTTTATCAAGACATGCCTCGATTGATGACAATGCTACACAAAAATTGGAGAATAAACATTCATACTGTTCCTGTCTTAATAATGCTCATAGCTGAGAAACAAACTTCACATACTTAATATTTCGGAATGGATGAAGATTCATGTGAGCGATTTCGTCTAATTTACGACATGCTTTACCCACGTGAAACCCAAAAAGACGCAAGAGAGGTCAGAGTTCAGAATGACATTAAAAAACCTTTCACCACCGCTAACTGCAGCAATTTATCTTCCAACGTTACAGACAAATCAGACCTTCGATGCAATAAATGGATTGGGTATCTATCCAACTACCTTTCCGTGGGTCATACTTCTGTTGGAAAGTAGAACTCGAAACGTTTGATTACTTTTGTCAAGTTTTTAATAATTACTTTTTTGCAGAGATAGACCATCAAGATCTTTAAACGTAAATGATTATAAATAGTAGCTGGTAATTTGATAAACCTATCGATATAATAATCTGATACTCGACTCTTCCATGCTTCTAGATTTTGTTTCTGTTCATTGATCTTGATAGGCGATGGTAAGTTATTAATCCAACTTTTCTTACAGCAAAATGTCCTACTCATTAAAAATGGTAAAGATATAATACAATTAAGCCAAATTGGTGGTCAATTTTACATTTCGAAATAGTTGAGGCTCATCCTTCACAGTTATAAAAAGATAAAAAAATTGGATTTCTACACTAGACCCCAAAAAACAGATCATAATATCCATGGCTATTGGAGACAAATTATTCGCGTTGTTTCCGCTCGTTGTCTATGCGAAGATGTGGTTTGGAGATTATCTTCCGTATCTTCAGTCATGCATTCTGGAAATGACGTCAGTTACGATGTTTAGGTATCTCATTCATTTAAGTCTTCAGTCTCGTGACTTGCGTCGTGGGAATCGAGCTTTTAGCCAGAAACAAAATCCCCATAATGAACGCTGGCAACACATCGACGGTCGATGTGTCGTCTTTAGCGCTGAGCAGCTTCCCATGGCTGGTGGGTCTCATAGTTGTATTAAACCTCTCTGTATGGCAAACTTGAATTTGACAACATGTTATAATTCTGAGACCCCTGACCAAACCGAACTCACGCTAATCATGCCCGTTATTCTCCCCGCCTGCGTTGCTGCTATCATCCGCATCATTGTAAACTGCTTTGTGTTTATTTCAACCAGGTACAAAAAAGCAAACAGTTACCTTGCCACCGATGGCTAACGTATCAACCAGCGCGTCACGTTAACAGAAGGAGTTTGGATGCACAGCGCCGCCACCATATAGATATTATCCAGCCCATCAATATCCCACGCAATTCATCCCAAAACAGTATCCACTCCAGCTTTAACCTCAAAAGGTAAACAAACCACGAGCCAACCAGCCTTATTCAGCACAACAGCCCTACACTGTAGCACAGTCTGGCCAGGGCATGTACCTACAGAACTGGGCTGGAAATACCTTGTCAAATGTTCACCGGGAAAAGTCGAGGCTCCTGGCTATCGCAATCATTTTCTTTCTCCTCGTCGTTCCGCAGGCCATCTTTAACCTCAGCTACATCCTGCACTAGGGAAAATAATCGACAATTCGTACTTACATGTTGACTAAATGAAACTGGATAGCGAAGTCAATAGTGCGCTCGCCTGTGGTGGCTAGGACATGTCAAAAGAATGAGCCCCGGCCGCATCCCGAAGGACCTCCTATATGGTGAACTTGCTTCAGGAAAGAGGAAAACAGGTCGCCCACGCTTGCGATTTAAAGATGTCTGTCAAAGGGACATGAAAGCAGCCAAAATACATACAAGTGACTGGGAGTGTAAGGCAGAAGACCGATCTACGTGGCGCACAGTTGTCAAAGAGGGCGTCATAGTAGCCGAGGAGCGAAGAATGGAGGAGGCTGCAGACAGAAGAGCTAGGAGAAAGGCCAAAAAATTTGGAAGCACACAACTCGTGTGTAAAAACTGTGGCAAAGACTGTCACTCAAGGATAGGACTGCACAGCCACTCGAGAAAATGCAACCCAACCCAACGGTGATGCACCATCGTCTTGCGAGACGGAAGGATGCCGGAGGAGTGCGCTCGCCTCACAAGCTGAGGCCATAGGATCTAGCCCATGATAAGACTTAATAAAATTGTTAATGAATGAATGAATGCTAAGAAGTCAAACGCTGACTTGACGAAGAGATGGGCGCCGTCAAGTCTACCAAACCCCCAGGAAGTTCTTAAGGAAACATTATAAACACCCCCCCCCCCCCACACACACACACGATAACTAGGTCATGGGAAAAAATAAATAAATAAAAATAAAAGTAACTCTACTATTGTAGATAAGATACCTTTGAGTGCGGCTAATAAATAGAATTCTAAGTGTGCTGTTAATCTGATAGGTGTAGTAAAGCCTCAGAAAAAGTATACTTCTTCTTTGCGAATCTATTGAGTCTCATCATGATTCCATTAGAATCTACACAACTTTATTTCAAGGTTCATATGCATACACTTCAAATAAAAACAATAAACCATCAAATTTTCTGAGTTTTACAGTAATTCAAAAGCGTTGTTAAAGTTTTTTTTTTGCCAAAGACTTTAGCTTGATATATCTGTCAAAATATTCGTTTTAAAAAAGTGTAACAGTATAAACACTTAATGTATCACTTTCAAAATAGCAGTACTGCTTGTATCGCAGTCGAAATATCAAAACTAAACGTTTTCTGTCTCACAATATCAACATTTAATGTGTAACTTTTCCAAGAATCAATAATGACTGTGTCACTGTCAAAAGAACAATATTTAATATGTCACTGTCACTAACTGAATACCGAATGTCTCGCTGTGACAGTTCGAACACTGAACGTGTCACTGTCACAGTATCAATTGAACTTATTTCACTGTTCAATGCCAATACTGAACGTGCCGCTGTCATAATATCAATGCTGAATTGTTCATTGCCATTTGATCAAAACTGAATGCAGCACTGTAATAATATCAACCATGAACAGTTCCGTGCCACAGTGTTAACATTGCATGTGCCATTATTACAAAATCAGTGCTGAACATGTTAGTGTGACAGTTTGAAGACTGAATATTTCATGGTCAAAACATCAATATCATACTTGTCACAGTCACAACATCAACACTGAATATGTCACTATCACATTATCAACACTGAATGTGTCACTATAACAATATATATTCTCAATGTTCATTTGCACATATCAATATTTCATGTGTCAATGTCATTTCATGTGGGTGGCACTTAGCAATAATCAAGACACACGAAAACAACCAAAAACACACCCCAGACAAGCCAGGCATCCTTCAGACAAAGCCAGGCATTCCCCAGACAATGCCAGTCATTCCCCCCAAAAGCCAGGCATTCCTCAAACAAAACCAGTCATTCCCCAGACAAAGCCAGCCATTCCCCCCAAAAGCCAGGCATTCCCCAGACAAAGCCAGGCATTCCTCAGACAAAGCCAGTCATTCTCCAGACAAAGCCAGTCATTCCCCAGACAAAGCCAGTCATTCCCCAGACAAAGCCAGTCATTCTCCAGACAAAGCCAGTCATTCCCCAGGCAAAGCCAGTCATTCCCCAGACAAAGCCAGTCATTTCCCAGACAAAGCCAGTCATTCTCCAGACAAAGCCAGTCATTCCCCAGACAAAGCCAGTCATTCCCCAGACAAAGCCAGTCATTCCCCCCAAAAGCCAGGCATTCCCCAGACAAAGCCAGTCATTCCCCAGACAAAGCCAGCCATTCCCCCCAAAAGCCAGGCATTCCCCAAACAAAACCAGTCATTCCCCAGACAAAGCCAGCCATTCCCCCAAAAGCCAGGCATTCCCCAGACAAAACCAGACATTCCTCAGACAAAGCCAGTCATTCTCCAGACAAAGCCAGTCATTCCCCAATCAAAGCTGTCATTTCCCCCAAAAAGCCAGGCATCGCTCAGGTAAAGCCAGTCATTCCCCAGACAAAGCCAGTCATCCCCCAAGATGTAATTAAATGTAAATAGAAAATCCTTAAAGATGCAATGAGAGGAATTGGTGTCCGAATATGTTAACACACATACTTTTATCACCTTGAGTTAAAACAATGAACCTCGAAACACTAGAGGATAGAAGAGCAAAGAGGAAAAATAGTTATAACACATAAAGCAAGTATTCCAGTTAATAAAATCTTGGAACAACAAAAACAAAGATATTCTAACACAACCATGTAACTGATTTCTTTGTTGGGCCACTTTCACACTTGTAGACGTGTATTACTGACACACTCCTGTTCACATTAATAGAAAGAAGTCCTTTGTAATGCTATTAAATTTAATCCAATACTAGAACTAAGTACACTTTTTACATAAAATTAATATATCAGTGAATAAAGTTGATTCTTTCTTCAATCTTCACACACATTTCCTTCTTGTATTCATACATCACGTGATCTCTCTCATATCGCGTATCAAATAATATCATGTGACAAACCCTCAAATAGAAAAAGAAATCAAATGTCTTACAACATTCTTAATTGTCACGTCTGGAATTTAAACGTGGAGTGTTTATCATAGTGAACCCAGTAACACAAACACTCTATTAAAATGTAAATTTCGATTAATGATGAAAGACTAGAAATAAGTGTAGGATGAAATAATTTCCTGTATATAATGGACGTCTTTAACTGATAAGTGTAGGATGAAATAATTTCCTGTATAGAATGGACGTCTTTAACTTATAAGTGTAGGATGAAATAATTTCCTGTATAGAATGGACGTCTTTAATTGATAAGTGTAGTGTAACAGGATGGTCGTTTCTGACACCATTTAGTGTAACACGCAGAGGTCCCCGTTTTCTCACTTTCTCGTGATTGACCTCATTTTGCGTTTCTTTGTGGGCTTATGAAACAGTCTCCGCTCTCACACAATAATTCACTTTAATAATCAAATCCAGGAAATATGTTCTTTAATAGTTCAATAACAAAACTGTACACTTATTTTACAATATACAACAATGTTCATTTTGCTTCCACTCGCGTCATCTCTGTCTCTCAACTTCTCTGTGTTCCCGTGAACATTCACCCGTGACCTTTTCTTGGCCTCCTTTTGACCATGACACCCCGCACATTTTCACGTGACATCCACCCTCCTCCTTCAAAAAAAAATGTTTTGCCAAAAAACATTTTTGGGTCATAACAAAAAAATTGACAGCAATTTGAAAATAACGTTGTCTTTAACACTCACAACAAAAGTTTAACATTACAGAGGCGTTCATGGGTTGTCACGCTTAAGCTGTCTCACCAATACTATATCTGATTTTACAGTCTATTTATAGCTAGAAATATTAAGCATAAAATGCACAATAAACATTTTTACAACAAGTCAAAAAATATTTTAAAATCTGACTGATGGATATAATCATCAGCTATGCTTGTCCATACTATACTATATTTAATTTATTGCTATTTTGAATCAACTGTAGGACATATAGATAATTAATTTATATTATGCGGTGATCTCACATGTTCCTTTATGGATACAAAATAATTTAATCTGCTCTTAGCTGAAATAATGTATAACATTGATTTCAAAGTTAATCCACAGAAAATTATGTTATAAAAATAACATTACAATGGGTATTAATTCAAAATAATAGTTCGTCAATGCTTCATCAGTCTCTTAAAGGTTCAGTAATTCACTAATCACGAACATCAGTGTTTCTGTTGACAATATCAAGTTCAGCATCTTGAATAAGTCGCTTGGCTTCTGTTTTCCTTCTTTTTTATTGAGTGTCTTTATTTGTTATCAATCTGCTAAGTACGTCAGCAACCACATTGTCCCTTCCTTTGACGGATTTGATATGAAATTTGTAATCCTTGAATAAGTCGCTTGGCTTTTGAGATAGCATGTTTGCTTCCAAATAGTTTAACAAAAGTTTGATTAGATGAGTCATAATCATGATAAATTTTTATCTGACAGTTACTGTCTGCTTCAATGTTTCTGATTCTGTGTCCTCTACGACCAATTAATCTTCCTACTGTAGATGATT
>MUZC01000285.1:13597-42086 GCA_002072015.1 Radix auricularia | reverse complement strand
TGTAGGATGAAATAATTTCCTGTATAGAATGGACGTCTTTAACTTATAAGTGTAGGATGAAATAATTTCCTGTATAGAATGGACGTCTTTAACTTATAAGTGTAGGATGAAATAATTTCCTGTATAGAATGGACGTCTTTAACTTATAAGTGTAGGATGAAATAATTTCCTGTATAGAATGGACGTCTTTAACTTATAAGTGTAGGATGAAATAATTTCCTGTATAGAATGGACGTCTTTAACTTATAAGTGTAGGATGAAATAATTTCCTGTTTAGAAGGGACGTCTTTAACTGATAAGATTACAACAAGAACAGAAAAAAATGTGTGTGTGTTTTTTTTTTGGTATGAAATATGTGACGGAAAAACAGAAAGACAGTGAGTTTTCCTTTGTTAAATAAATTGGTCTTACTAGCATATAGGTCTAAACTTTTGAGAATAATTGGTGTTTACACCGTCATCAAACACGGGTGGTATTGATGTGAACATTTTTAACTATCCGTAACCTACCAGTTGAAAGACATGAGTGTCAGTGGCGTCGCTAGGGGGTGCGGAGGGGCGGGCCGCCCCGGTTGACACCACCAGGGGGTGACACCAGGCCATAAAATTCTATATATTCCCGTTATCTGGCACTGGAAAACACGGAGGAGTTCTATGGGTGAAATCATGAGGGGGGTGACACCATGAGCTACCGCCCCGGTTGATGCCATGAGCTACCGCCCCGGGTAACACCAACCCTAGTGACGCTTGTGATGAGTATTGACCATGACCCGTGTGTCTGTTTTGTTTAAAAGGCTCGATTCTCTAAGCGATGAACCTCTGTACTATATTTACGGTCTACTTCTATTAGACCTGTGTAATAGTTGTCATATTCAAACAAGTATAAGGTTCTAGTTTCTTCATGTACGATTCGTAAGAAAATGGTCATTACAATTTGGCTTTATATATCTCAAGCCCAAATCAAGTCATTAAAAAACGGCGTTCTGTACATTTCGAACATAGTGGAAGGCTGTGAGGGCCAGTGGCGTCACTAGGGGGTGCGGTGGGGGCGGGCCGGGNGGGGGGGTGAAACCAAAGTTTAAAATTTCGTATGTTCTGTTCTTTTACACTGCAAAGCTTGGAGGAGTTCTATTGGTTAAGTTGTGAAGGGGTGACACCACGAGCTTCCGCCCCCAGGGGACACCAACCTTAGTGACGCCTCTGGTGAGGGCTATAAAAAGGGGCTAAAAAGGTTTAAGGCTAAAATGATAAAATCTACCCGCACTTCGAAAACAATTTCACAAATCAAATTCATAAATCGCTACCTGTGTAAGACAAACCACTCCTACCGCCTCCCCTTAAGGTTAGGTCCTGTTTTCAACCAGAGCGGGGTTTTAACTTGCAAACAATTTCCACGAAAAAAAACCTCCCCCCCCCCCACAAACTTCCATACAAAGGAGGCATTCCAAACTATGACAGAACAGGATACGTAAGGCCTCTCGTATTTCATCCGGAACGACTCCTGTTTTAGGTTGTGTGATATTTACATATGAACGATATTGTGAAAAGTCAGTTGTGGTACCAGTTTATACCAGTTGGAAGTTAATTGTCATAAACACTCAAGACCAACAAGTCAAGAAGGTAATATAGATTTATTATTCACTTCTATCAGATGTTCGGTTGAAAAGTAAGAAATAGTAGCAATGACGTTGGGGGTCATTTTACACATGAACGATATTGTGAAAAGGCAGTTGTGTACCATTTTATACCATTAGAAAGTTAATTGTCATAAACACCCAAGACCAACAAGTCAAGAAGGTAATATAGATTTATTATTCACTTCTATCAGATGTTGGGTTGAAAAGTAAGAAATAGTAGCAATGACGTTGGGGGTCATTTTACACATGAACGATATTGTGAAAAGGCAGTTGTGTACCAGCTTATACCAGTTGGAAGTTAATTGTCATAAACACTCAAGACCAACAAGGCAAGAAGGTAATATAGATTTATTATTCACTTCTATCAGATGTTGGGTTGAAAAGTATGAAATAGTAGCAATGACGTTGGTTTAACAAGCTTAGTATAACACAGGTTTTCTTAAACCAGTTATTGGGCACGATCAGGTTGAGCCGCTGTTAAGTGCGAATGAGAAGGTGTGTTAATGTACATTTTAGTTTTAGGATATTCATACTTTGCCACCCAGAGATGGGCCTGTTTAATGCTTTGAACACTCTTTTGGCCATTTGTAACTTGTATTCTGGGGGTATTTAAATTACGTGAGTAGTGCACCTGTCAAAGTTCTCTTTTTTTCTGCAGAGTTCTTCGTTTAACCAATTTAAGAAGAGTGGAGGAATTTTATTTAAGCACTTTCAATTTAAAAAAAAATAAAAAATCCGTCCACCAGTTTCCATGTATGACTGATTCATGAGTGCTTGAATTTTTTTCAGATGGAATATTTTTTTAAAACTGCGGTTGTGTATTTCTGAGCCTCTAATTGAAGATATTTTTTTCTGACATTACGTGTGTAAACGAGTTGAAGTATGTTATTATAACGTGTGTAAACGAGTTGATGTATGCTATTTTTACGTGTGTAAACGAGTTGATGTATGCTATTATTACGTGTGTAAACGAGTTGATGTATGGTATTATTATGTGTGTAAACAAATAGATGTAATGGTATTATTATGTGTGTAAGATAGTTGATGTACCTTAATATTATGTATTTAAACGAATGTAAAGCATTATTATGTATATAAACGCTTAGATGTAATGGTATTTTATGTGTGTAAAATAGTTGATGTACGGTATTATTATTTGTGAAAACGTGTTGATTTATGGTGTTATTATGTATGTAAAATAATTGATGTGCGGTTTCATTAGGTGTGTAAACGAGTTGATTTAAAGCCTTATCAGTGGCGTAGCTAGGAATTTGTAGGGGTTTGGGGGCCTCCGAGAGGCTTAGCCACTTTTGGGGACACACATTCCTGGCGGTAGCGTAATATTTAATGTAAAGAAATTTTTTATCGGAGGGGGGCAGCCTCAAGTGGGGGCCCGGTGGAACTTAAAATTTTGTCCCCATTCCTTCTCCCATAACTACGCCACTGGGTGCTATTATGTATTTAAACTAGCTGATATATGGTATTATTATTTGTTTAAACGAGTTGATGTACTATTAATAGGGCTGGTATCGATTAATTAAAATTGAAGCGTTAAGTTTTGAAAAATTAATGATTAATTTCATGAATTAATCGTTAATTTCGATTGAAAAAAAAAAAAAAAGTCATTAAAGTAACAAAAAAATTATTTTACATATTATTGAGTTATTTCCCCTATTTTTGTGCTGTCGGTGGTACCTCCTCAGTGTATTTGATCCAATAAAAGCGAATTGTTTACTGTAGTGAAAACAGTAAACTTTTTCACCATCTTCTACTTTGCTATCTGCAGTTAGCTTAAAAACAAAATGTTTGCCATTTAGTGCAGAAGCCGATAAAGCCCCGGAGGCCATACTGTTAGAACTGCTTAACATATAAGAAAATTGTTACCTGCAGGAAAAGTTCAAGTTAGTTTTTCTGCTCGAGTTTTTTAAAAAAATTTTTAATTGTTAAAAAAAAAGTTTATTTTTGATAGGTGCGACGTTTCTTTACTATTAAAAACAAATTGCTGTCAAACTTTGACAACTATCTGGGTCCACATACATCTGTGAGCGAGCTTTTTCTTGTTTGAAGATGTACACGTCAAAGAACAGATCGATGTAGACTGACTGCAAGTTTAATGCATACATGCGAATGATAACCAGTAATCAGTAGCCTGGTTCCACCATTCAAGATTAGTTCAAAACACACAAACAAACAAGCACACACACACACACACACACACACACACACACACACACACACACACACNGGAAAGGTTTGACATCATTGAGCGTTCTTTATCATATTTTTTGTTACATTGTCTTTAGTCGAAAGATGATTTAATATAATAATTTTATGATGATGATAATAATAATAATAATAATAATAATAATACTAATATTGAACCCTTTTTGGAAATAAATATAATATTTCTTTAAATCTATTTCAGGTTTAAAATTCAATCGAAACCTCGTAACCTTTAACTGTAACCCCGACTATGGCAATCGACAGCACTTTAGCACTGCAATACATTACCTCGCTTTTTGGAGGAAGTTTATACCGGTCTGACTTTGATCAGGAAGCTTACATAGCGACAAGTAAAGCCCTCTGCATCATCTTTATTCTGCTAATCTTGTTCTCCAACGCCCTGCTCATATACAAAAACGCCCGAAAGTTGGATTTCTACACTAGACCCAAGAACCAGATCATAATATCCTTGGCTATTGGAGACATATTCTTGGCTTTGTTTCCACTCGTTGTCCTTGCGAAGACTTTGTTTGGAGATTACCGTGCGAATCTTGAGTTATGCAGGCTGCTAATGACGTCAGACACGTATTTATGGTATCTCATTCATTTCGTCTACGGTCTCGGTATTTGCGTCTTGGGACTTGAACTAATATTTCGTAACAAGATCCACAACATGACGGACAGCAAGACGAAGAAAATCGTTGTGTCTTTAGCTCTCAGCAGCTTCCCCTGGCTGCTGGGTCTCATAGTTGTATTGCCTCTCAGTTTGGCTAACTGGGATCAGACAACATGTGAGATTGCGCAAACTCTTGACCAACGCAAGGCCGCGTTTGTCATATCTGTTATTCTTCCCGCGTGTGCTGCTGTTATCATGTGTATCGTCATCAACTGCTGTGTGTTTACTTCAACCCGTTACCAGCAACAAACAGTTGCCTCCCAACCGATGGTCATCGTATCAACGAACACTTCAAGTTCACAGATGCAGTCTGGGAATGGATACACAGCGCCTCCACCTTATGGATATTATCCAGACCAGCAGTACCCCCAGCAACCAATTCACGGACAGTATCCGCTCCAACAGTACCCTCAACAAATGAACAACCCCAAGGCCAACCAGCCTTATGTCGTACAGCAACCCAACACCCCGCCACAACCATTTACCGTCCCGCAACCCCTCACCACCCCGCAACCCCACACCACAGCGCAACCCCACACCGCGGCCCAACCCTACCCCACGGCACAACCCTACACCACAACAGAACAGAACCAAGGCGTGCACCTACAGAACAGCACGGGAAATACCTTGGCCAATGTTCATCGGGAAAAGTCAAGGCTCCTGGCCATCGCCGTTCTTTTCTTTCTCCTCGTCGTTCCTCAGGCGATCTTCTACCTCAGCTACAATCTGAATGAGAACATAACGATAATATTGAACAGGGTCGCCTTTGTAGCCATTAGCAACTTCGTGTTTTGGATCATGGTCATCAGGTCGATTCTGACACCCCTGATAATGTATTGCTACTCAGACGACTTATAGAAAAGTACATATATTCCCACTACTGACAGACAAGTACAGCTCTTCCCACTACTGACAGACAAGTACAGCAATTCCCACATTCTGACAGACAAGTACAGCTCTTCCCACTACTGACAGACAAGTACAGCAATTCCCACATTCTGACAGACAAGTACAGCTATTCCAACTACTGACAGACAAGTACAGCAATTCCCACATTTTGACAGACAAGTACAGCTATTCCCACATTTTGACAGACAAGTACAGGTATTCCCACATTCTGACAGACAAGTACAGCTATTCCCACTACTCATAGACAAGTACAGCTATTCCCACTACTGACAGACAAGTACACCTTTTCCAACTACTGATAGACAATTACAGCTATTTCAACCACTGATAGACAAGTAAAGATATTCCCACTGCTGATAGACAATTATAGCGAAACTTAAGACGAATAAACAATTTCTTACTTTTATGACGATTAAATAAAAAGTAACCATATTCTTATTTCTATGATACTCCTGTTTTTATGAAAAGTCAAGCATGGAGTAGATCTACGGATATTCTAATGATTTTTAGAGTAAACTATGATAGTCAGTTGCAAAAAAAAAAAAATACAGTTTAGTTTAGTCTCTGCAAGAACTTTATCATCATTCGCAAATCTATTGAGTCTCATCTGAATTTCATGAGAACCAGAGCAATTACATGTTATTTTTCATGTTTGACATGTATACACTGCCAATGAAAACAGCAACACATCAAATTTTGTGAGTCTTATTGTATTTGAGAGATGTTGTAAACATATCAAATGAATTTGTTTATTGCGTTATATTTGTTATACACGTTTCTCGCCAATGATTATAGTTTTATTTGTGTGTCAAAATATTTTTAGCGCATTTTCGAGAAGTCGAATGCGCTATTGCACCCGTTTTGTCCGTCCGTCCGTCTGTCATCACCCTTGATCTCAGCATCCATA
Source organism: Radix auricularia (assembly GCA_002072015.1). NCBI lineage: Eukaryota > Metazoa > Mollusca > Gastropoda > Lymnaeidae > Radix > Radix auricularia. The sequence goes on along the minus strand of MUZC01000285.1, from coordinate 35,735 downwards.
AGTCCTAGACCCATGAGGTATATATGTTTTTTGTATGTCCGGACATGCCATTTGTGCATCAACACTCAGTTACTCGATCCTTTAAAAAACCCCGTTAAAACTACCAAAAAATATTTCGAATCGAGAGGTAACAATAGCGCAGGGAACGGCCGCCATTGCCGGAAGTCGAATGTATAGTTTTTCAAGCATTGAAGAGTGGTGCAAAGCGTGCTGATATCTAACATAAGTACTGATATATAATACGAAAATGCGCTAACACGTCCTGAGTTCCAATAGGGACCAGGCTTAACATGATTTTTTATGCTGTGTGTGTCATTGTCACAATTTCACTACGTTAAACTTGAACTAACAATTGACCTGCACTTATTGGTAGCCAATAGCAACTTCTTTTCTTTTTTCCCCTTTTTTAAAATCATGGTCATCAGGTAGTTTGCGACTGAGTGTTGTCACGAAGGTAAAATTTAGAACTAAATGTATTATTTGTCACATGAGATGTGATTGGTTGAAGATATCACGTGATGAAGGTGCTAGACCAGAAGGCTTAGCGAGTCAGATCAGAGTGTGAGGAAAGCTGGTGGATGGACTCAATTTGTTTCACTGATGTACAATAATATGTAAAAAAAGTGTACATAAGTTCAAGTATTTGAATTAAAGTTATTTGTGTCACCAAGGACTTTAATATTATTGTTGAACTATTAATTCACGCCTGCAAGTAAGAAAGCGGCATAAAGACAAGTTACATCATTGTCCCAATCTCAATCTAAATTGACTACAGCCTTCCTATTCAGGCATTCGCGAGCCGAACGCCCCTAGACAAAATCAAAATTCTCCATTTTTGTAAGCGGGACGTTACGAACCACACCCACAGGCGTCGTAAAAACTATTGTCAATAGCTAAACCCATGGGTTATTATGCGAGACAAGGCAATCGTGACCACGGTTGAGTGTCACTGTAGGTTGGAGCATGACGAACCCTGCATTCACTTACAAGACCGCTGGGTATAAAGGAGAGGACTGAAAAGGCCAAAGCGACCCCTGGTGGCAACTCAAGCGTACCGATCACCGTCATGACCCAGATGAGGACTGAAGACCCTCCCACAAGGAGCTTCTTACATGGGTCCGACACGAGAAAGGATACCGGCTGTCGGTTGTGTAAATCAGTTATATGTACCAGCAAATAAGGGTTATGTTTGTACGCTACGTCAGTCCCCATGTTTTTCAACTCAAGAGCACAGTGGCGTAGCTATTACTTTTGCCGCCCGGGGCGGTCTCCAATTTACCGCCCTTTCTTGAGTTTCATCCATAAATGACATCACGAGCCAGGGGGGGGGGATTCACACATTTGTGATGAGGGGAATGTTTAATAAATGTGACGTCACATAAATAACGAGCAACTTTAAATAAAAGTTCCACTTAAATATTTGATTAATGAAACTTTACTTAATTAGGTTTTATCTGGATTCACGCGTGTTACGATATTATAGTGCAACCTTACACTAAAAACACACTTAAATGACAAAAATCGATTTGAAAAATGCTCATTTTCAAATAGAAAATACGGTTTTTATTGGAAAGGGGGGGTTGCAAAGCTTTGTGACGTCATATGGGAAAAAGGGTCTGGGATTGTATGACTAGGGGGAGGGGTAAAAATCAACCCAAATAGCGTGACGTCATTTACGGATGGCACCTTAAGTCAATCACATGATATTCTTTTTTATAAATTAATAAACATGAATAAATAATTGTAATTGAAGCGAAGTAAAGGTGGGAAAATGTTTTACCATTGCATGCCATATTTATGTAAGCAGTAATAAAAGATGCCGCATAAAGTGATATACCTATAAATACACACTTATAAAAATACAAGAAACTTTTTTTAAAGGCCACAAGAAAGTTACTGAGGTCGCAGGTACCCCCACCCCCATGAGGCAACACATATTCCAAAAAAAAAAACATTATCAATTTATTTGCTTTTATTTTGTATTTATAGGTAAATAATTTTTTACAAAAAAATTGTATATATTAGTATGTAAACATATTTATATTTACTTTACCAGCTTTCATATATTAGTATGTAAACATATTTATATTTACTTTACCAGCTTTCATAGTAGAAAACTCGTTATTTTGGTATCAAAATTTCAAATTATTTGTAATATCTTGTTCTATGGTTAATATTGCAATATTTTATGGTCTGAAATCACTCATTGTGGAACGAAGATTAATTTTTTTTTTATCAACTTCACTTTGAAGAAACTCCTTTCACATCTAGCAACCCTGATCGCAAATTAAATTTTTTATGTTGGGTACATAATTTTCCAATCTATACAGTTGAATAAAATTTAATAGATAAAAGCCCCCCCCCCCCCCGTTTTTCTAAAGTAATGCTTCTTCTAGCTGTGTATGTACAGCTATAAGAACCTGGATCCTTTTTATTTCAATATTGAAATTTTCTTTATCAATGTCAAAACAGTTTTTTTGTTTTATGTGCAAGTTCTTCATTTATAGGTTTCATTGTCTTATATACGAATATTTTCATGCAAGGATATACAACTGATCAAAGCGTTGTGTTATTTTCTTTTTAAATTCTATTAATTGATAAAAACAATTCTCCTTTCACTTCTTGTTCTAAAGACATAACCATGACTTCTGAATTTTCACCACTCATATTTCTTCACAAGTTGTTTTGGCTGATATAAAAGCATTTTGTATTAGCATATCACTTTTTTCCTTGAAATGGGTTTGCATTAATAAAAAAAAACAATAAAAAAAAACAACAACAACAAAAATTTAAAAAAAAATAAATAAAATAATAATAAAAAAAAAAAAAAAAAAAAAAACGAATCTCCATAAATTCCAGCAGTGGAAAATACAATTTTTCTTTTCATACTGTGAAGATCCTAGGTCGTTCTTCAGTTTATTTTCTCTATCTACTCTCACTCCTTAACTCTAACTTCACACACTTGAATTCTTAGTATTTAATCACTAACCCCAAGACAGCATCACAGTGAATTTAGGTTTAATTTCTTAACTTCTCAACCTTAAAAACTACTTCGTCCCTCTGCCTATCTCCGTCTATCTGTCCGTGTCCTCCTACGTGTGTGTCCGAGTCTGAGTCCGAGCGTTCTTATTCTCTCAGACTACGCCCCCTCCAACTCTCACTGTCCGAAGGTCAACTGTCAATCAAATTTGTACCTCCCCTAGATAAGACGGGTGTGGGGTGGTGTGACGTAATCTATCACTAGTCACTAATCTAATCGCCAATCCTCGTCGGCTCCTCTCATCACCTGATACGATCGACTGCCATACCTGGCACCTGGTACACCTGATACGGCCGAACTTCCATACCTGGCACCTGGTCAGCTTTCGCCCGTCACATTTGCACTCTGGTCGCCTGGGCAAATCCCGCCAGACTTGCCGGACTTGGGCTTCTCAAGGGGTGCCAGCCAGACCCATCTCAAGGTCGCCCGCCCTAATTCCCGACAATACTCAATTGTAACGTACCGCAAACACTTCAAACAATTATTTCTTTGTGTTCGTTTTTTTTTCATATTTAATATCTAGTTACAGTCCTATATTAGCTGTTAACAATCATTTTAATTTAAGGGACGGCAGCTGGATAGGGCCCCCGTTTCATTGCAGCCCGGGGCCCCGTGCAGTCTTTATCCGCCCCTGGGTACTTTGAAAGAATCAATGACAGGATGTTAGAAACAGTGCCCAACTTAATTTAACGTTATTTAGGTCATATAATGGTCTTAGAGAAAGATATAACACTATTATCAAGAACATATATAATGCAATAGAGAAAATAGAAAGCGTCGACTATCAATGGGAAATGGTAAGAGACCCCATTCACCAATCATTAAAAGAAGTCATACATCAAATTAAAGAACTGGCAAAAAATAAATAGATGACAGATAAGATCTCACAAATGATGGACCAAAGAAGAGAGAAAAAACATGATAAAGATAAATACAATGCTGTACATCGAGACATAAGAGACAGGTGTAGCCAAGCAAAGGAAGAGTGGTTGGCCGAAAAGTTCAAAGAGGTAGAACGACATTACAAAGAAAGCTCAAGAGACATGTACAGGAAAATTGGTGAGACAGAAAGAAAGGCAAACATAGGGACAGGACGTTTACGATCTAAGAAAGGCGATATCTTAATGGGTACAGAAAAAATAAGAAGTTGGAATTAGTAGGTACAAGATTTATACAGTAATGATAGACAAGAACAAAAACCTAAAACCAACAATGATGGACCACTAATAATTATTGAAGAAGTCAAGGAGGCCATACGTCAAATGAAAAACAACAAATCTCCAGGGCCAGATCAAATAACAAAAGAACTATAGCCATTAGATGAGACTGGAATAGATACAGTAGTAATACGTTTGAATGACATTTACAACACAGGACACATTAAGGAGAACTTAGAAGATAAATCTTTATAGCACCCAGAGAGCCAGGTGCAGTGGAGTATGAAGAACACAGAACAATTGGCCTTGTGAGACATGTTCTAATTTTTTTAAACGAATAATCAAGAAAAGAATAAGATCTCGTATCAGTCCGAAAATAGCAGAAAAACAGTGTGGTTTTGTGGAGGGCAAAGGCACCAGTAATGCTGTATATATGATTAGAATGATATCAGACAGAGCCATAGAGGTCAAAGTAGACGTTTACTTGTGCTTCATAGACTAAAGTAAGGCCTTTGATAAAGTACAAAATAACCAACTTATCGACATGTTGGAGAATATACAAATAGATGGTAAAGATCTGAGAGTCATAAAGAACATATATAGGCAACTACCAACTATGAAATGGGTCGACCAGAAGGTCGACAGCTATCAAGAAATCCAGCTAGGCTTGAGACAGGAATGTGTGATGTCACCAGACCTCTTTTTTCCCTCTGCAGTGTAAAATTAATGAAGCGTATAGAAGGCTCTCCTTTAATACTAGTGGGAGGTTACAATCTGAAAAATGTGAGATACGCAGATGTTAGAGTCCTAATTGCAAAACGCGAGGAAGACGTACAAAGATTGATGGACAAAATAATTAAGGAAATTGCAAACAAAGGCCTGAGTTTGAACAAAAATAAAAAGGAAGTCATGGAAATATCCAAAAAAAAAAAAAGAAAACCAAATCGGAATGTAGATTGGTTATAAATAGAGAAACAATATATTTGGGGAACAATGTTGACCACAATGGAGATAACAAGCAGAATAGCACAAGCGAAATCAGTATTCAATAAAATGAAGAGTCTACTAAGCAACAAATCCATATCAATGTAATTGAGGAAAAGAGTGCTTCAGTGTTATATCGAACACGTTTTATTTTATGGATGTGAAGCCTGGAAGTCACAAATGTAATACAGATAAATTTGGAAGCCTGTGAAATTTGGTTTTTTAGGCGCATGTTAAAATTACCGTAGAGGGAGAAGAGGTGTAACGAAGACGTTCTGAAAGAAGTAGAGAAGACAAGAAAAAGTATGTCTAACTTTAGAAAGAGAAATCTATTTTTGAACACATCATAAGGCGAGGCAATACCAAAGACAGACAGCTGTGGAGAGGAATGACTGCCTATGCCTCTGGGAAAGGCACCTGATGGATAGAATATATAAAGTTTGGAGAACACAGTCTTTAGTGCAGTGAATTCTAGTTCTCCGTGACCACCATTTGAAAGAAATGAGCTATGACAATGACCCGTAAGTTAGATCTGTTTGAACGGCTTGATTCTCAGAGAGCTGAGCCTCGGTACTATAATTTCCGTTTACCTCTATTAGACATGTGTAAAAAATGTCATATTCAATAAAGTATTCGTCTCTAGTAGAATCTATCTACACGTACGATACGTATGAAAAAAGTAATTACAGTTTGCTTTCTTCTTATAGAAATGTAGCTCAAATCAAGTCATACAAAATGGATTACTTCACATTTTGAACATAGTGAAAGGCTGTAAGGGCTAAGAAAAACGGCTTTCTTTTAAATTTGAAGGGTGGGGAATGCAAAGGAAATAAAGATTTATAAGGGTTTACACTTAAATGATAAAATCAACACGTGATTTGAAACCACTTGAATAAATGAAATTCATAGATCATTTTCTGTGTAGGGCAGGCCGAACTTTCCCTTCCCCTCAAGGTTAAGTCATGTCTTTAACCGGAGGTGGGATTTTACCTGGCTAACAATTCCCACAAAAACCCGCCCAAACTCACTACCACCCACCTTAACAAAGGAGACATTTCCAGGTATGAAAGAGCAGGATACGGCCTCTCAACTTTCATATGGCACGACTCTGGTTTGGGTGGTTTAATATTTACACAAGAACAGGTACGTACCGCCCAAACTTGCTGCTATTTACAAAAGATACTCTTTAAAAAAAAAAAAAAGAAATTATTAATAAGGATACGATAGACTTTTACGATAAAAAGAAATAGAAGAGCTTAAATTAAAAATTGAAGATATCTGCATTTCCTCATTTTACAGTCATTAAGGTATCAACATTGTCAGCAATGCGGAGCTCTTTAGCCTAAAAAGCTATAGATTGGTTAATCTATCTGTATTCATTGTTGATGGTAAGTAAATTTTCATTAACTTAGTTATAGATATGCTCTTTTCACAGCTGGCATTATTTATGACAATTTTCAGGAATCTTATGAGTATGGAAATCATATTAGGCAAGTAGCTAAAGCCCAATATCTTATTAAACTTAAATAAATAAAAAAGATTTGAATTCATTAATTCTTTTTTACCCGTGAGGTAAAATAAGTCCTTGCGTGACAATGTCATGTGAGATACTTACTATAATTTGAGGGCAACATTTCAAATTCCAGTAGTTTAAATGGTGTGCGAAAATTATATCTGTTTTCTGAATTTCTACAGTAACATTATCGTTTTATTTTTCTACATAACATGGCTACATATCGCTTTGATCGCCAATAATTTCCTTTCTCGTTCTTTGACTGGAATGATAAAGTTTCGTATGAAAGTTTAGCACACGGCAAACCACCCTTTGAGCATTCCATAAGTTTCTTTGTGAGTAGCAACTGCAAAAAATGTTTAGTGGACCAAAAATTGTTCGTTTCATTTTGAACATCACGTAAATAAATCAGATTTAATGAACTCTTTGAGCGTAGTACAAACTAGAAATAGAAATTGATTTCTTTGATTCTCTTCTCATGGTCCTGTATAATTTTCAGCCGTGAATAATTAAAAGACGTTTGTCCTCTGCATTACAATGTTTCAAGACCATCATTTGTTTGAAATCTTTTAGAAATGTCGGGAGTAGGTTCAATTTAATATTTCTTGTTTTGTAACCGGAAAATGATATTTGGCCCATCCACTGTATCTCCTAAAACTACAATAAGATCATTTTGAATTTAAGGGTACACATTCTTTACCATGGAAGCACTGGATTGTAATATTTTAGCAGATGCATCAGTCCCGGAACTTTACCTAAAATTGCTTTAGTATTATCCTCTCTGTAACCTCGAAAGCCATATTCTATTTTGTCTGGTTGAAATAATTTCAAGCATTCTAACAAGAAAATTGCCACTTTATATCGTTTTCTTATACATTTCCTAACCTGGGATACAGTGCTATATAAATTATCAATTTTTAAACTTATTATGACAACAACGTATTGTTTTTAAAAAAAAAACTTTTAAAATATTTTCATCCGATTTATCTTTACTTTCGTTTTCAAAAACTTTTATTTCATTATACTTCATTTGAACGTTTACATTTTTAGAAGCTAATTAAAAATGAGGAATTTTCCGCCCTAGGCATTCCATCGATAGACTGATGTTTAAAAAGTGCTCGAGTACAGTAATTTTCGCTTCTTCAAAACCGGCGGCTATCAATTTTAAATAATCAATCAAGTTACCAGCAAAACATTGTTTCTTTATCATACTACTTAAGCATCTTGACTTATCAGCTCAGTAGAATAAGTATCAGAATATTTTATATCTAATATAGGGATCGATATTTTGGCAAAGGAATTCATTTATGTAAGATAGTTACTTTATATCTATTATCAATTTCTGAATTGGTATTCAATTTATTTAGAGAAAAAATCCCCTTCAATATTTTTTCATTCCTAGAAGTTTATTATCGACAAGGAATTTGCCGCCCCTAATAAAGTATCGCCAGAGGCATTTGCCCCCTTCTCGCTAAGCCACCGTGTTGATGTTAATTTATACTGGTACGAACTTAAATGCTATGAGCACTCAAGATAAATAACTCAAGAAGGTAATATAGACTCACTTCTATTACTGATATTATTTTGAAAAGTAAGAAATAATAACAGCGATATTGGTGTAACCAGCTTGGTATAAAACAGTTTTAATTACCCTGGAAATAAGTACGTTCAGGCTGAACAGATTTTGGCTGTAAAAAAACAGGGTGAGTAAAATTGGTTTCGTTTTTGATATCCATACTTTGGACGTCAGAGACGGGCTGGTTTAAGATCTTTTTGCCATTTGGAACTTGTATTTCGGGGTATTTAGAAAACCTGTGCAAGATATTTTTGAACATTTCAATCTTGACCTTTTTATAAATATGTGTCAATGTTTGTCAAAGTTTTAAACAAATTCAATGGGAAGAAAATATTTAAAAGTGTAAGGGGGGGTTTGGGCCCCAAACCACGAAGGAGTGTCATTAGGAGTTTAATACCCATTATAATTTTACTATGCACCATCAAACTTTTATGCATCAAGTTAGATCAAGATCCTGTAGGCAATGTTTAATAGACTTTTTAAAAATGCCACAAACTTTTATGGGAACGTACTGAACAACTTCTTTAAGTTTAAAAGCAACCGGTTAAAAACAATATTATTTATACAACTTACATAAGAAAAATTGTTGTAAAGGATCCAGTAATTGTTGTAAGATGTAAAGTTAAAAACACCAATATTTATTTCAATCTTAATCACGATGGATATATTTTTCAACAATGGTGAATTTGAGTCAAATGGAATGCATAATAAATTAGTAATTATTAAAGGGGGAAAAAGATATTGAACCCTAGCCCGAAAATGAATGAATTTTAGGAATTAATTACAAATAGAATTTTAATATGGTTCATCAAAAATTTTAGTTCCAAAAATTTCGTCCCATTCCAACAATTTCAACAGCAGCCAGAGTTAAAACTAATTTGTATATAGCTCACATTAGTTTTTTTTTTTTTTTTTTTTTTTTTTTTTTACATTTTGGCCCATGGGCCCCAGTTAGTAATAATTAAAAAAAATTCTTCACCTATAACCATCTCTGTGTGGCGAAGTCAATAGTGAGCTCGCCTCACAAGCTGAGAGGCTTGTGATCGAGCCCACGTAAAAGCCACTATAAAAATGTTGAGAAATGACTAACGCTAAGAAGTCTTCCGCTGACCTGGAGAGGGATTGGCGCCGCAAGGGTCTCTACCAAGCACGAAAATGTTCTAATGGAACATTAGATCCCCTCTACGGCCTCGAAAAAAGAAGTCATGTGACCTAGAAAAGATCTCGGGAGTGTACTCAACAACTTCCCAAAGTTTCAGGTTTCTCCTACACGGGAATTCGGAGAATTATTCATAAGTCAATGAGTCAGAGCTTTGCACAAATATCGCCCAATACTCTCGCTAAGGCTTTTAATATATCTTTAGATCTGTGTGTCTTTAGCGTTATCATTAGATGTATGCAGAATTTTTAAAAACTCAGTTCTTGAATTATCCCTTCACCATAGGAAATTTAATGTTTTATATCAATTGAGAGTGCTATGGTGCAGTGTATTGATCTGTTTCCATCAACTGAATGTGTTATGGTGCAGGGCATTCATAAGGCTTGCAATTTTCAATATACCAGGTAATAAAAACATGAATAGCCAGAACTTTACGTTTTGCATTCATTAAATACACTTATCTTCAAAGTTTCGATTGACTTGAGTTAACGCTTTTTACTCTAATGGGGGTGGGGCACTTTGTGTTTACCGCACAAGGTTACACCCACCCTAGGCCATGCCCATGTAACTATTGATTTCCAAATGTTTGCTTAAGACGAAACCCGTGACATAGAAACCAACCAATCGGAGGTCGGCCACCACGCTAACCATGCGTCTATACCAACCTGGCAGGGCTGTGACGTAACAACGACCCGTCAGGTGGTGTGGGACAAGACCAGTCAGTTGTGACCTGACATTGTGTAGTTGAGTAATGTATGCGGGCCTGCATTACACGCATGGACGATGGTGAAGACTCATCGATGTGATTAGAGTTGCTGACACCGTTTGCACAAACTGAGTGTACCGGGAAGCACTTACGTTTGCTGATCGATTGTGTGTAAGTTCCATCAGGATTGGAAATACTTGGTTTTATTTGAGTCTAAAAGTGTGTCGGTATCTATGCGAGTGTATAGCATCTATGCAAGCGTAAAGGACCTATGAAAGTGTGTGAACACCTATGTAAATATATAGACCTACGTAACTGTTTAGCACCTATGTAAGTGTATAGAACTTATGCAAGTATAAAGGACCTATGTAAATGTATAGGAATTATGTAACTGTGTCGGAGAGTTGATAACTATGTGAAAGGTTTTGAAATAACAATACATAAATACATAAATAAAATAAATAGAGGTGAGCACTGTACGACTAGGAGGCCACATGCGGCCCATAACAGAGTTTGTTGTGGCCTGCCAAGACATTCAGATAACCCAAAAGTTTGTCCCGTGTCTTCCATTGAGCGTATGGTCAATACCCCTACGCAGGCAGGGTAATTTCGCTTTTTCCCGTTTTCAAATTTGACTGAACCTTTTTTTTTGCAACAGTAAATTTGTCAAATTAAGTGGGGCCATAAATCCCCTGAAAAGCGTAAAATTTGCGATGAATCATCACCATCATCACCTGTTTTCCCATCTGAGACATGGGCCACAAACAAAGGCTCTTAAGGCATCTTGGTTCTTGAGCCAGTCTCTCCAGCTGTGCCAAATGGTTTTTGGTGTCTGCCTCCAGCTCCCTTCTACAAGTCCCTTTCGGTTGACATCTGTTTCTCTTTCCCTGATGGTTCTAAGTGAGGGCTTGTCTCGAGCTACGGGATGTAGGCTGTCTGAGGGTGTGGTCAATCTATCTCCGTCTGAGCTGGCAGATTCACTTTTCCACTTGTTCTTGATGTGTGCGATGAATATCGTGTGTTCAATGAAGCAATGACCACAACTATTTATTTTGTAATTCTTTCAAAAAAACGACACAACAAAAGAAAATAACGATTTTGGACGAATTTAAGAAGATTGTGTTACAATATTTAAAAAAAAAGGCATAAAAAATTATTTACAAAACGACCAGTATTTCAGGGTAACATTTCAGAGGCCAGTTTCATTATAGCCTACTAGAGCCTCGATAAACACAACCCGGCATTTTTAGATGACGATTTTCTTAGCAGTGTGTGGTAATAAGAACTATTGGAAATACAACAAATAAGACCGAAAAACATATAACACCAAAGATTAAATATATAGAGCAATAGTTACGAGGATAGGGGTACGTATGGCTTATTTAAACTAGGGGAAGGGTCGGCAGTGATCAAACATGAACAAAACATTGACATAGATGCTAGGTCAAAGACTGATCCCAGGTAAATATTTCCTGAGGGATTGCCACCGGAATTTCGTAATCGTTGACTTGGTCTTGAGACATTGGATAAAACGCTGGAATGTGACCAGGTCGAGTTCTTATGAATGCAAGGCAGGTGGTGACTAAAAATAGTTTCAGTGTGTCGCAAGCACTTATCTTCCATTTAAACTTGGTCTTATATTAAGTCACGCTGAGTGGACTTAATGGGACATTCTTTTTACACGATACTCGTAGAGTATCGTTCTTTTCACAGAATTCACGTAAGTGATCATTCTTTTCACAGAAATCACGTAAGTGATCATTCTTTTCACAGAATTCACGTTAGTGAACATTCTTTTCACAGAATTCACGTTAGCGAACATTCTTTTAACAGAATTCACGTTAGTGAACATTCTTTTCACAGAATTCACGTTAGCAAACATTCTTTTCACAGAACACTCGTAAGTAGGGCTGTCCATATTTAAGAAAAAAAATGTACCCATCTTAATTTTGTAAGTGTACCCGGCAGGGCCGGACTTAGCCTTTGAGCTACTCCTTTCAAAAGTAAAAAAAAAAATGCGCCCATATGTAGACCTAGTTACAGTTTACGTATTCTGAAAATGGTATATATAACTTTTTATTATTTTTATCGAGGAGCCAAAATAAAATCACTTTAGCTTAAACTTTATAACAGTAATTAACACATATAACTGTAATAAAATTTTACTTAAAAATTGTTATTAAAAAAAAGTTAACAGAAGCTTATACTCAGACATTTTTAAAGGAAATTTTAGTACAGAGACTTCTCTAATTAATGTAGAAATTTTTAAGCTGTCACTGAGTTCAAGCTTAATTGCTTATGTAATGAAGTTTGCAGCGGCGTAGCGTGGGTATGCGTTGCCCGGGGCATAACAAAATCCCCCCCTCCCAATCGAAAAAACATTTTAACGCTATTAAAATAGCTATAATAAAGTAATTATAAGGGCATGATAGTTTTTAATGTTAGAAATAAATAGGAACGTCTAAGTGTTAAACAATATTTAAGTTGTCTGTTTTTCCTCATAGCACACTCTTTCATGTAAATATATCAATGTTTTCAACCATACAATAGTCAATAATATAATATCTATGGATTAGATCATTTTTGTTTGTTCGTTATTGATCATAATCAATTTCTCGTTAACTTAATTTAAGAGAAGCTATTTTCACACATTCCTTAACTTAAGACAGTTGTTAGCAAAGTTCAAATGAATGATATTTTAAGAAAGTTAACTTCGAGCCTCAATATCAAATTGATTAAATAAACTGGATTTATGAAGTTAGATCCGGCCGGATGCCGGAGCCGGATTTACAAATAAAAAAACAAAATAACGTACTACATCAGTTCTATATCACGACAACGACATGTACTCATATGAAATTATTTTAATGTATAATAATTACATTAGACTAAGTAATGTTAAGTTTCATAAGTTCAAGATGAAACACAATACATCAGCACACAATTTATTTATGCTAATTCATTAATGTTAATTTTTAGTTTAAGATTTTAGTTCTGAACTTGTTTTCATATGGCAAATTGGCAGCTGTATTACAACTCATAATAACAATGACAGTTTAAAGTTATTGCTCGATATTGTTCACTGAATGATAGCAACCGCCGTACTCACACACTTTAGCATCGCGCGATTTGCATGAAACGCATGCGCAGTCAATGTTCTCTCCGAGGTTCGCTGGTCCGTGTGAAAAGTAAAAAAATCTTGTGTGCGAAGTTGCACAGAGACCATTTTTTGTGCCATATTTTAAAAACATTACTGCGCGGAAATTTTAAAATGCTGCCTGGCGTCGGTCAGAGATATGTGCGCGGCCGCGACGCCGCACAGCTTAAAAAAACGTTGTACAGCGCGATGTGCCTTTTTGAGCGGGCCGTCCATACATAACGTCACGCACCCAAGGGTAGGAGGCTCACACTTTGGTGATGATGTGTGACGAGCGTGGGGGGGGGGGGCTTATGTTTTGTTATAAACAACTGTGACGTCACATCAAATCATGCAACTTAAAAATAAAAGTTCAACTGAAATATTTGATTGTTTACAATTTATTTAATGACGTTTTAAATAACTTCCCCCGTATTACGATATTAGAGTGCAGCCTTAGCCTCAAATACATACATATTAAAATGACAATAAAGTGATTTGAAAAATACTCATATTGGGGCTGGTGGAGGGGCGAAAATTTATGACGCCCTATTTGTAAAGATGGCCGGATTCCGGATTTGACGGAGCCGGATTCAAAACCCAGTACACCCCTAGATTAATGGATGAAGTCTCCACATTAAATTTTATAAAATTTAAAACCATCCTTTACGTAGTCTATTATTAGCTTCGTTTTTACAACATAACGTTTTTAAATAATATTGGGTATCTTTGACATAACTTAGAAAATACAACAAAAAAAAAAAAAAAAAAAGAAAAAAAAAAGAATTCATTATGACCAGCAATATGATTTTTCGTGAACTAAATTGCCACTATCTCAATTGGAATTTAAGTGATATTTTTTAATCCTTTTTCAAACGATTTTCTTAAAGTTCTGGAACGTACTTTGAAAGCAAGTGCATCGGTAAATGAATATTACCTTTATTTATAACAGTATTGTCGTATTGTCCTATCTATGACCACAAAAAGCCCCATTCGATTTTGCTAGGATATAATTATGCCAAACATTCTAAAAATAAATTTTTGCCCCCTTGTTTTGTTTTATTTTGCAAAAAACACATTGTTGTTTTTTATAAATAGTCTATTCTCATTTTTAAAAAATCTTATTTCTGATTGCTGTAAAGACAAACAACTTTAGGAAAGTTGAACAATTGTTCATGAGTGGCTGCTTCCGTGTTTATGTGTGCCAAGTTTTAAATCCCTTGGAAAAGTAATTTTGTTCATTATATTTGGTTATTCCACAAAACACAAGATATCATAATTTTATTAAGGATGCGTTAGAAGAATAAACAACATACGAATCTTCAAGTACGCCAACAATTTTTTTCCAATGGTGTTCTTACGTCCAAATTAAAGTTGAATCAATATACGTATCAGCACATTTTTTCATGTTCGAAAACTTCTATGTTTTTCAGAAGGAATTATATTCATAATGGAGTTTAAAGTTTTGGCATAAGTTATGTTCACGTATTTTATTATAATTTCTTCAGTTCTTTAATGTTTTTTCTTGGCTTTTCATTCATTTTTATTAGACTTTATTTTAAAGTTTTTCATCATTAGAAGCTTACTAACAGAGAGGAATTTGGTGCCCCAATCACCCAAAAATAATCTGCAACATAAGTATCATTTTCTCATGCCACTTAAACCTCTTGTTTTTCGGTACAGTAGAATAAGTGTTACAAGATTACATATGAAGAAGGAGTTTGATGTTTTGGACATTGAAACATTGACATGCTTTAGGACTGTTCGTTCTTTCTTTTTTAAAATTAATTTCTTATTTGGCTTTTCTTTTATTTCGATGAAAAGCTCTACCTTTTTTTAATAACACTTTCATTGTTATTGTCAAAATTTAGAAGATATAATAACTATTTCCTACTATTTCAGGTTTAAAATTCAATCGAGGTCTTGTAAGCATTAACGCTAGCCCCGACTATGGCAGACTATAGTCTTGAAGACCTTGGACGCCTTCTGTCATTTCTTGGTGGGAGTTCATCAGACTTTGATCAGGAAGCTTACACCGCGACAAGTAAAGCCCTATGCATCATCTTTCTTCTGCTAATCTTGTTCTCCAACGCCCTGCTCATATACAAAAACGTCCGAAAGTTGGATTTCTACACTAGACCCAAGAACCAGATCATAATATCCTTGGCTATTGGAGACATATTCTTCGCTTTGTTTCCGCTTGTTGTCCTTGCGAAGACTTTGTTTGGAGATTACATTTCGGATCCAAAGTCATGCAGTCTGATAATGACGCCAGGAACATATTCGGGGTATCTCATTCATTTCGTCTACGGTCTTGGGATATGCGTCCTGGGACTTGAACTTATATTCCGCAGCAAGATCCACAACATAACGGACAGCAAGACGTCGAAGATTGCTGTGTCTTTAGCTCTCAGCAGCTTCCCCTGGCTGCTGGGTCTTATTGTTGTATTACCTCTCTGTTTGGCCAACTTTGATATTACAACATGTGAGTCTGTGCAGACCCTTGACCAAGCCAAGGCCGCGATCGTCATATCTGTTATTCTACCCGCGTGTGCTGCTGTTATCATGTGCTTCGTCATCAACTGCTGTGTGTTTACTTCAACCCGTTACCAGCAACAAACAGTTGCCTCCCAACCGATGGTCGTCGTATCAACGAACACCTCAAACTCTCAGATGCAGTCTGGGAATGGATACACAGCGCCGCCACCTCATGGATATTATCCAGCCCAGCAGTATCCCCAGCAACCAATCCCCGGACAGTATCCACTTCAGCCGTACCCTCAACAGATGAACAACCCACAAGCGAATCAACCTTACAACCCAGCGCAACCATACAATCCAGCGCAACCCTACAACCCAGCGCAACCCTACAATCCAGCACAACCCTACAACCCAGCACAACCCTACAACCCAGCACAACACAATGCCACGGCTCAATCTCACAATGTAGTACAGCTGAACCAAGGCGTGCACCTACAGAACAGCACGGGAAATACCTTGTCCAATGTTCACCGAGAAAAGTCCAGGCTCCTGGCCATCTCAATAATTTTCTTTCTCCTCGTCCTTCCGCAGGCCATCTTTAACCTCAGCTACACTCTCAACTTGAACAAAACAATACTCTTGACCGGGATCGCATTAGTGGCCATTCGTGACTTCGTGTTTTGGATCATGGTCATCAGGTCATTTATCACACCGCTGATAATGTATTGCTACTCAGACGACTTTTAGAAAAGTACAGCTATTCACACTACTGATAGGCAAGAACAGTTGTTCCCACTACTGATGGACAAGAAAAGCTATTTTCACTACTGACATACAAGTACAGCTATTCCGACTACTGACATAACGGTGTAAATATTACCCTTACTGACGTACAACTACAGCTATTCCCACTCTTGACATACAAGTACTGCTATTCCCACTATTGATTGACAAGTACTGCGACACCGACGTCTAATAAACAATTTCTTACTTTTATGATGATTATATGAAAGTGAATGTTATTCTTCTGTTTAAGATACTGCTGTTTTAATAAAAAATACTAGAATAATAAATGGAAATTAAAATGATTTAAGAGCAAGTGATTACATTGTAGAAAAATTACAGAAAAAAGTATAATTCCTTAAAGAACTCAATAATTCTTCACTAAACTATTGAGTCTCATCATAATTTAGTGAGCATCTGTAAAATATAATGTTTTTTTTTTTCTATAAAAAAGGTTTTCACAATTTAACATGCATACACTTTCAATTAAAACATTTACTTACAAAGTTTTATGAGTTTTTAAAATAGTATTTGGTATTTAATATTTTAAATAGGGTTCGAATCCACACGAAGGTGAGGATTTGTTCTCGCGGCCTGAGGAGTCCCCGAGTCACCCAGTTCCGAATGGGTACCTAACTAGACAATAGTTAGGCGGCTAGGGTAATGCGTGGAACCCCTATAGCCGTGGCCTGTGACCGCTGCATCACTTGCCAACAGATCATCTCTCATGGTCCGTGGACGCAATTATCTTCTGCATAGAAGGAGCGTCTGTATATCTAAGATAAGATAAGTATTTGAGATGTATTGTAAACAAGTCACATTGAATGTGTCTCTGGTAGTCACTGTTAGCCACTCTACCAGGCCTGCGTACTGAGCACGCTCCTCTATGGATGCTGTAGAGTCAAATCTAAGCTAACACGCACATGGGCGTGCTATCAATATGTTGAACTAGAGGTTGTACGGCGCCTACGACGCCCATGTTTTTTTCAAAAGCCTAAGTAAATTATCCGTGTTTGATAAATACAAAGAATTAAACTTCCTAAAATGTACACTAAGTATTTTATAATTATAAATGCTCAAATCTTCTTTTTAAAAATCGCTTCTTTTTCCAAAATGCGATATATTTTCGTTTATTAGAGTATGTTTTGAAATGCGTTTGTAAATGTTAATCAGGATAAAGGCAAGGTGATGTCCCATCAGTGTGATATGATGGCTGTAAAATTTGTGAGGACATACTGACGATGTCAATACCTGGCACCGGATAGTCATCACGTGTGAAAGGCAAAGTAACTTCGTAATGGCTTTAAACTCGAGGACGTTCTCGAAAGTAAATGATGATATTAGTGGGAAGTGTTTTGGACATCGTGATAATTTCTGCTCACCACCATATCATCATCATCATCATCATTTGTCCTTTAGGTTCCTTGTGGAACATTGTTACGTCCGCAAGTGTTATTAAACTCTCTAACTTACAATAAATGTTAGAGTAATGAATAAATGGCTCGTTTACACGGCACGTAACACAAAAAGAAAAGAATGAACGCAGTAACTGACTTTACAAAAATGTAATTTAATATAATGAAATACGTAACAGGTTACCACACGATACCTGTGGTAAGAATTAATTAATATAATAATAACTTATCAAATCTTAACTTATTACAATAACGAACAATAACTAAATTACTAGAATAAAAAGGTAAACACTCACAAAAAGGTTGATAGCGTTGGCGTTTACAGTACAACAAACAGTGGCCAGCTTATAGCTCATGTGATGTTCGCATGAAAATCTCTCCCTCCTCTCTTATTCCCTTTCTCTTTAAATAGTATATCTCTTAGAAAGTTCTGGGTTTTACTTTCGAGAAAAACAACATGTTTCATAACACTCAGGGTCTAGAGTATTCTAGTGTCTAAGGTACACAAAATAAACAAACTCAAGGTTGAATGGAGGGAGTCAGGCACGCCGAGGTCACCGATGGAAAATTGACCAGTCAAGACATGAATAGCGGAGGGAGGGACCCAGTAATAAATCACCTGGTAACCTCTCTACCCATTCATGGATTCGTAGCGAGCGGTTAAGAGGCGGGTGGTACCTAACACTTCCCCCCTTAAAAGAAAAAGAATTTACATTTCTTAAAATTGAATTCTTTTCTATATGGTCCTTGTAAGCAGATACAGAAAAATCTTTTACCACAATGTCAATCATTGGACAAGGTTATTTTCATTGTTATACAACCATACATATAAGTTTTTAAAAATATTTTTTGAAATTTGTACCTGTTGTAATTAATTTCTTGACAAAGTGTCTGCAATTACATTGTCTTTTCCTTTTACATGCTTGATATCTAATATATATTCTTGAAGAAAGAGGCTCCATCTTAATAATCTCTGGTTCTTGGAGACCATCTTATGTAAAAACGTTAACGGGTTATGGTCAGTGTAAACAAGAATAGCATGCGAAGGACAATTTACATAAAAATCAAACTGTTGTAGAGCGAGGATGAGACCTAAACATTCTTTCTCTATCGTGGAGTAGTTCTTCTGGTGAGTATTGAACTTCTTAGAGAAATAACAAATCGGATGATCTACACCACTATCATTCTCTTGGAACAGCACAGCGCCAATTCCAAGGTCACTTGCGTCCACTGCTATTTTAAATTGTTTTGTAAAATTAGGTGCACTTAGTACAGGGGCATTAGCTAAGATACATTTTATGTCTTCGAATGCCTTTTGACAGGCATCCGACCAATTAAAACTTGCATTTTTCTTGAGAAGGTTAGTGAGTGGAGCAGCAATGACTGAAAAGTTCTTGCAGAATTTTCGGTAATATCCTGCCATGCCCAAAAATCTCATGAGCTGTTTTCGATTG
This sequence comes from Radix auricularia, assembly GCA_002072015.1. Classification (NCBI taxonomy): domain Eukaryota; kingdom Metazoa; phylum Mollusca; class Gastropoda; family Lymnaeidae; genus Radix; species Radix auricularia. The sequence continues at coordinate 16,331 of MUZC01000285.1, read as the reverse complement.
GTGGGAGCAGGAAAAGATGAAATAGCCTCAATTTTGGCTTGAACAGGTTTCACGTGACCTTGACCCACAATGTGACCTAAGTACTCTACTGTGGCATGGCAGAATTCACATTTATTCAGGTTTACGGTGACCATACCCTGTAACAATTTCTCGAATAGTCTTGTTAATTGCTTTATATGACTATCAAAATCTTGACTATAGATAATAATATCGTCGATGTAGGCGTTGCAATTGTCTATGTCAGCGATTAAGCTATTAACTAATCGCTGAAAAGTAGCTGGAGCATTTTTCATGCCAAACGGCATTACCTTATACTGGTAGAGGCCGTCTGGGGTACAGAAAGCAGAAATTTCTTTAGCTTTTTCCGATAGAGGAACTTGCCAGTACCCTGAGAGTAAGTCTATCTTTGTGACATACTTGGCATCCCCTATTCGATCTATTAGATCGTCAATTCTAGGAATAGGAAAGGAGTCTGACTTAGTGACAGCATTCACTTTCCTGAAATCTGTACAAAACCTTTAGCTTTTATCAGGTTTCGGGACCAATAGGCATGGGGAGCTCCAGTTACTCGAGCTTGGTTCAATAATGTCGTTATCAAGCATGTATTTGATTTCTGACCTGATAACGTCAAGTTTTTCCGGATTCACCCTATAAGGATGTTGTTTAACAGGAATTGTATCGCCAACATCAACATCATGTATAACACAATTTGTCTTAGTTGGTACATCTGGGAAAAGAGCTTTGAAGTCAAAAATAATGTTTTTAACAATGTCCTTTTCCTTTGATGTTAAATGCCCCAATTTGACATCAATATTGGCCAGTACCTCTGAATTTCTGAGCTTATATTGGCCAACCTTGTCGGGAACATTATCCATAACATCAATCTCATGTTCCTCCTCTCTTTGGGGTAGGGCAGACATTGTATTTATAGACAAGACGGGTTTTTTTTGGGGTCACATTGTCTCTCCAGGTATTCCTTCAGCATATTAATGTGGCACAACTGACGTTTCTTTTTACGGTCTGGTGTAAGAATTACATAGTTTAAATCATTAACTTTTGACTCTACCTCATAGGGGCCAAAATATCTTGCTTGTAGTGTCTGCCCTGGTATTGGCAAAAACACAAGCACCTTGTCCCCTGGGACAAACTGCCTCATCTTGGTTTTCCTATCATACCAGACCTTCATTTTCTCTTGACTACATTTCAAATTTTCTTTAGCCATATTATATGCCTCAAATAATATATTCTTAAATTTAAGCACATAATGTAATACATTTTCAGTGGATGTTGTTGACATCCATGTTTCTTTTAAGAGTTTCAGGGGACCACGAACCGCATGGCCAAATACAAGTTCAAATGGGCTGAATCCCAGGGAATCTTGAACAGCTTCTCGGGCGGCGAACAACAGCATGTTGATCCCTTCGTCCCAGTCCTTCTCTCTTTCAAAGCAGTAGGTCCTCAGCATGTTCTTCAGAGTTTGATGAAATCGCTCTAATGCTCCCTGTGACTCTGGATGATATGCACTTGACAAGCAGTGTTCAATGCCAAGTTGGTCCATGACTTGTTTAAAAAGTCCTGCTTTAAAGTTGCTTCCCTGGTCAGACTGAAGTACTTTGGGTAGACCAAACAAAGTGAAGAACTTTGTTAAACCTTTTAGGATAGTTTTAGTCTTGATGTTCCTGACAGGCAGAGCTTCCGGGAAACGTGTTGAGGAACACATAATAGTCAACAAATATTGGTGACCTGACGTCGTTTTAGGCAGTGGCCCAACGCAATCTATAATGACACGACTAAATGGTTCTTCGAATACCGGAATAGGTTGAAGAGGTGCTGCTGGGATTTTTTGATTTGGTTTCCCTACTACTTGGCATGTGTGGCAGGAGTTACAAAATTGAGTGACGTCTGCCTTGATCTTGGGCCAATAAAAATGGGATGTGATTCTGTGGTAGGTTTTATGTATGCCTAGATGACCCGAAAGTGTTGAGCTATGGGCCAAGTTCATGATGTCATTCCTAAACGGAGCGGGCACCACTATTTGATGAACTATTCTCCACTCTTCGTCAACAGCTGCGTCTGGAGGTCGCCATTTCCTCATCAGCAAATCGTTCTGTAGGTAGTAGCATGTGGGTAACTGTTCAGCTTCTTCCTCAGTCACTGCATCCTTTCTCATTTTTGCTATTTCAGGATCGTTCTTTTGTTCTTCGATAATTTGTAGCCTGGTTGGTGTCTTACGATCATCTGCCTCTTCATTTAGGGTTTTGAAGAATGTCGTTCCCAAATGTACTTCAGGGTTGACTTTATTGGCTTTCTTCGGCCTCGTAATCTCTTGCCGAGATATCTTTGTGCTCATGGATCTGGTAACAGCACATGCTGGATAGATGTCGGGATCCTCATCTTGAATTTCAGACAGAGGAGGTTCATTAATGACGATTGGTTCGGCAACCACCTTCCCACCAGCTAAGTCGTTGCCTAGCAACAAATGGATGCCTTCTAACGGTAATGTCGGTCGGACACCCACAACCACAGGTCCGGAGACTAAGTCTGACTGGAGATTTATCTGATGCAGGGGCACATCAATAAATCCTAATTCTACGCCTCTCAACAGGATGCTGCTTCCAGTAGAAGTAGATTTAGACAAGGGAAGTACACCCTCAAGTAATAAAGACTGTGAAGCTCCTGTATCTCTTAAGATCTTGATAGGCCGTAGACTTGAAGTATCACCAGGTAGTGACAC
>MUZC01000285.1:0-12326 GCA_002072015.1 Radix auricularia | reverse complement strand
GATCTCTTATTGTTTTCTTCAGAGCGGAATTAGGAACTTCTATGTCTAACTTTTTAGCAATGGAAAACAGTTCTTTTCTCGTACATTTGTCCAATGCCTCTACAGAAGGGTCATTCAAATCAAACTCCATTATGACACTAAGTTTACAAATCAAATGAACACTAAAAATAATGTTATTAAAGCTCTAATAATTACTTATAACTAAATATGTCAATAAATAGGTATCGTGCTATTATAAAGTTCTAAGTCAGTTACTCGAATAATGTAATACAAAGTAATTAAAAGTTTACAACTATGGCTCAAATAGGAAAAATTCCTAATCCAGGACGAAGCCACCAATTATGTTACGTCCGCAAGTGTTATTAAACTCTCTAACTTACAATAAATGTTAGAGTAATGAATAAATGGCTCGTTTACACGGCACGTAACACAAAAAGAAAAGAATGAACGCAGTAACTGACTTCACAAAAATGTAATTTAATATAATGAAATACGTAACAGGTTACCACACGATACCTGTGGTAAGAATTAATTAATATAATAATAACTTATCAAATCTTAACTTATTACAATAACGAACAATAACTAAATTACTAGAATAAAAAGGTAAACACTCACAAAAAGGTTGATAGCGTTGGCGTTTACAGTACAACAAACAGTGGCCAGCTTATAGCTCATGTGATGTTCGCATGAAAATCTCTCCCTCCTCTCTTATTCCCTTCCTCTTTAAATAGTATATCTCTTAGAAAGTTCTGGGTTTTACTTTACGAGAAAAACAACCTGTTTCATAACACACAGGGTCTAGAGTATTCTAGTGTCTAAGGTACACAAAATAAACAAACTCAAGGTTGAATGGAGGGAGTCAGGCACGCCGAGGTCACCGATGGAAAATTGACCAGTCAAGACATGAATAGCGGAGGGAGGGACCCAGTAATAAATCACCTGGTAACCTCTCTACCCATTCATGGATTCGTAGCGAGCGGTTAAGAGGCGGGTGGTACCTAACAAACATATGTTCTCTGTCAAAGCTCACCACTGTGCACGGTTCCGTTGCCAGTCGCTTCATTTCTTCCCAGCTGTTTCCAGTTCTTCCAGCCTCAACTAACATGTTCCGTCTTAGTGTACGCTTGGGTCTTCCTCGCCGGTCACCACCGTATACTCCTACGTATTCATGTACTGAACGTACTGCTGAAGAGAGTATGTCTTCTTTTACGTTACCAAGAACAACCGAGAGCACGTCACCGAAGTTATCCCAATGTTGAGAAACAAAAATGAAAGCCATTTTGCGAAGTCGTGTTTACAAAGAAATGTGGAAAGGAACGGCCAAAAACATAGACATATAAAATAAATAAATAAAGTCTTAGAGGTGGCTTGAACGCACACCTTCCCGCGTGTTAGGTGTATGCAATAACCACTGCACTATGAAATGCATGCTATTCTGTTCTGAAAGAATAAAGTAATTGACCTCACTTGAACGCGTTGTTGGCTTACTCTCGACGACTCCCCATCCTCTGCACTAACTTTTCTTGCCAGCCGATTGGTTGCTGGGGTTAGACAGCTTGCTTGGTGTCCGGCATGGTTGAACCATGAGGATATATACATAAATATATTTGAAGATTACCTGTTTCCCTCATCCCACAAGCCAACACCTCCACCTATTTCCCTCTTCCCACTGGAAACACCTCCACCTGTTTCCCTCTTCCCACTGGAAACACCTCCACCTGTTTCCCTCTTCCAACTGGAAACACCTCCACCTGTTTCCCTCTTCCCACAAGCCAACACCTCCACTTCTTTCTCTCTTCCAACGGTCCGACATCTTCGCCTGTTTCGCTAAGTGGGCGTTCTCCTCTAGATGGAATACCAGTCATAACAGCGGGTTCTGTTGTCCGGCGTCTGATTTATATTAACTACGCCCCATGATACTTGTTTATAAACTAGAACACATTAAAAAAAGAGCTTCCAGATTCATTACAGGAGAATATTCAAAACTGACAAGAATAACACCAGTAGTTAAATCTTTAAACCTTGAAACACTACAGGATAGAATAGGGATGGCCTGATCTGTAGTAACCGTGAACCATTTAGAAAGATTAAACATTGTTGAGCCGTATTGGAGCAATATGTGAAATCAAAACGTATTTTGAAAATATTCCAATCATCCTTTAAAAATATATTTCATAATTAAACAAGAGCCGCAGTGTGAACTCAAAAGAGCCGCATGTTGCTCGCTAGCCGCAGTTTGACCACCGTTGGGATAGAAGAACCAAGAGTTAAGTAGTAATTATACATAAAGCCGTTAATTCTAATTTAGAAATACAACACAAAGATAACTTAGTACAACCCTCAGAAAGATATAAGGATAAAAACACTTTTCTTATTCCGTATGCAAGAGTAAAAACACATACACGCTTGCTTTTTTTCCGGTCAGGAATTCGGGCGTGTAAATGGGTTTCCTGAAGATACTAGGAAAACCAACAATTTATCAACATTGAAAACTCTATTAAGAAAGAAGGACTAGAAGCAAATCACAGATAAGCGCAGGGCGCAATAATCTTCTGAATGGAAGATCATCAGTAACAGATAAGATAAGAGAAGTTAAGACGTTTTTATCTACATGAAGCTAGCGTAAGAAAAAAGTCATAACAGTTAGCTTTATTTTTATACAACTGTAGGCCACATCAATTTATTCACAAACAGCGTTGTCATAATTTTGTGGATAAAAAAGGCTGGGGAATACTAGGGAAAAGGAGCTACAAGGCATTACGGCTGTAATTATAACATCTACACGTACAGGGAGTACCCAGTTTACGACGTTAATCGTTCTTTTAAGACGTGACATAATACACACATATATCCTCTTGGAAGAGCCTCTTTTATAGTGAGCTTACAGATGGCCACAGATCACGCGGAGGTCCACTTTAAGCGCTACAATGACACGCTCAAAAACTGCTCTAAAGGCCTTTGACATTGGACATGACTTCTGGGATGCAGCAGCCACTGACCGAGCCCCTGGCTCTCTGTGATACGTAATGGCGCAGCTGTCTGTGACGCTAATAGACAACAGGCTGCAAAGGCCAACGTGAAGTCCAGAAGGAGCGTGTACAAAACCCCCCTAAAGGGATCCCATCCATCTCTTGTCCGACACGCGGACGCAAAGTGCATGCAAGAATAGGGGCAATAAGCCACCAGACGATACACGTGGCGGCCTAGCACTGGACTAGTATGATGAGAGGGGTCATTGACGGGCAAACAGCAATATGTGTATATGCTGTAACGTAGTGTACATACAGTGCTATTAAAATGTAACAGTTACTGACGTAAAATAGTATTTAAGAGAGAGAGAGAGAGAAAGAGAGAGAGAAAGAGTGAGAGAGAGAGAGAAAGAGAGAGAGAGAAAGAGAGAGAAAGAGAGAGAGAAAGAGAGAGAGAGAGAAAGAGAGAGAGAGAGAGAGAGAGAGAGAGAGAGAGAGAGAGAGAGAGAGAGAAAGAGTACAATTCATTAACACCTGAATGAAAGTTGAGAACAGTGACGACGATTGTTTAAGTCGCTTACGAGGCTAAACTACGTAAGACGGAATGACGCATAATATTATTTTTTTGAATGCTTTTATGAGGGCGCGTTCGTAACCCACGAGACAGCGTAAGATGGGACCGATGTGACCCTAGGACTCTCTGTTATTCTGAAACCACTTTTATAAATTAAAACCATAAATCACTATCTGTGCAAGATAGGCCGCACCTACCCCCTTCCCTCAAGGTTAAGTCGAGTGCTTGGTTTTACCTTGATGACAGTTTCCACAATAAACAACTACACCCCCACCCCCATACAGTGGCAGAGCAGGATACGGCCTCTACTATTTAATTCTGCTGCACTTTTTTTTGGGTGATATTTACTCATGTTCGATATTGGGATAAGCATTTGGTGTCAATTTATATTGGTACGAACGTAAATGCTATAAACTATAAACACCCAAGACAACAAACAAAAGAAGGTAATACCCATTTATTATAAGACTTCCATGTGATATCAAGTTGAAATGTAAGAAATAATGAAAGTGATATTGTTTTAACCGGCTGTGTATAAAATCTTCTTTCTTTAACCTGTAATTGTGCACGTTCCTTTCAGATAGAGCAGATGTTAATGTGTAAATAACAAGGTGGGTTAAATTAAAATTTAGATTTGAATAGCTATATTTTAGCCAAATGAGATCAGGTTGTTTAAGGCTTTTGCAAGTCTCTTTTACATTTGCAACTTGTATTTTGGGTATTTTGGAATATGTGGCGAGTGTACCTCATTTGATCTTCAGAGTTCTTCATTTAACCTATCCAAGAAGAGGAGAGCCGTTTAATTTAAAGTCTCCTAACTAGAACTAAAAAATAAAAAAATCCCACACACCAGTTTCCGTGTTAGACCGATTTATTAGGGCTCGTGACTTTTATTTTTGAACTCGTGATGTCATTCAGATGATTATTTTCGCGGATTTCACAAATTTCCCGTAAGCCGCGATTCTGCGGATATCTATAGGACACCGTGAAGAATTATCGAATTAACAGGACCCTAATTTTGAAGGTTTAACATAATACTGTGAGACTGAAAGATAAAATGGATGTTGTGCAACTTTGCACACATGTTTGTGTGCAGAACCCAGATTTGCCCCCCCCCCCCCAACCCCACCTAAGAAAAAAGGTTGGCGCTATATAGAAAAGATACTCCTTTTAAAGAAATTAATAATTAAGGACACAACATTTTTAAGGTAGACATAAAAGTTTCCTTGATTAAAATTGAAGATTTCAGCTGGTCTTCATCTTACAATCTTTGATGCATCAATGTTTGTTGTCAGCAATGCCACGCTAAATAGCAAATAAATTTATTAAAAAAAAACCACAACAAAAACCTACAGATTAGTCAATCTTTTCTATATTCCTTGTTGATCGTAATTAATTTTTGAACAACTTAGTTTTAGAGCTGCCGCAATCAAAGCTAACATTATTTTATATATAGCAATGTTTAAGGAATCTTCAAAGTAATGAAATCATCTGGGACAGGACAACGTAACGAGACCCTAAATATCTTATTAAACAATGAATGAATCATATCGGCTTGAATTAATTAAAACATTTATTTACTACCTGCATCCTTCCATCTCAAACGACAATGGTGCATCACCGTTGGTCTGGGTTCCAATACCTCTTGAGGCAGATCAGTCCTATCGTTGTGTGATAGTCTTTACCACAGCTTTTGCACACGAGTTCTGTGCTTCCTAATTGTTTTGGCCTTTCTTTTAGCTCTTCTGTCTGTAGCCTCCTCGATCCTTCGCACCTCGGCTACTATGAAGCCTTCATTTACAACCGTGCACCACTTACATCGGTCTTCTGCCTTCGTGTGCATTCTGGCTGCTTGGGTGTCTCTCTTGCAGACATCTTTAAATTGCAGTCCGTTTGTGACATGTCTTCCTCTTCCTCAATGCCAGTTCTCCAGATAGGAGGCTCTAGGGGATACGGTCAAGACTATTTTTTAAAAACAATGTCCTAGCCATCTCAGGCATCTTTCACTACTGATTGAGAAAATAATTTTGGTATTGACATGCATCAATATTTCACTAGTTGAAACTTTGTGAGCCCTTGCTTGACAATGTCATGTGAGATACTTCTCTAATTTTAGGGCAAAATGTCCAATTCTAGTAGTTTAAATGGTGCACGAAAATTATGTTTGTCTTATTTGAATTCCACATATGCGTCGCATGAATTTCTACAATAACCTCATCTCACTGTTTTTATACATAACAGCTGCATATCGCTTTGATCAACATGAAGTTGCTTTCTAATTCTTTGACTGGAGGGTTTAGTTTAAATGATAAAATTCCACATAAAAATATAGCAAACTTCAAACCACCCTAAATCATTCCTGTGAAAAGCAACCGCAAAGTATTTTGGTGGACCAAAAGTTGTTAGTTTCATTTGGAGCAGCACGAAAAGAAATCAAGTTTAATAAAACTTTTGAGCATAGTACAAACTAAGCACAGAGATTGATGACTTTGAGTCTTTCTTGAGCTCCTGTATAATTTCCAGCTATTAAGAATTTTTAACAGACTTTAGGATTCCGCGTTCCGATACTTAAAGACCAACGTTTGTTTAAAATCTTTTCAGAAATGTCGGAAGTAGAGACGTCACTAGGGTTGGCGTCACCCGGGCGGTAGCTCATGGTGTCACCCCCTTACGATTTAACCCATAGAACTCCTCCGAGTTTTCCAGTGCCAAATAACGGGAATATACAGAATTTGACAGTATGGTGTCACCCCCCTGATGGTGTCACCTGGGGCGGCCTTCCCCCACCGCACCCCCTAGCGACGCCACTTGTCGGAAGTAGATTCATTTTATTATTTCTTGTTTTGCACACAAAAGATATTTGGCCCACTGTATCTCCTGAAACTACGTGAAGCTCATTTTGAATTTAAGGTTACAAATTCTTTACCCTGGACGCTCTGGATCGTAATATTATATTAGCAGATGCATCAGTCCCAGAACATTACCTGTCATTACATTATTATTGGTGTCTCTGTAACCTCAAAAAGACAATCCTTTGCTATTTATGTCCAACAGTCTTATAAGAATGTTTTGCTACTTTATTTAGTTTTCGTTTACAATAACGTATTGTTTTTTTAAAATGATTAATTTTATCATTCCTTTTATTTACAAAAAAACTTTTATTTTATTATTGTTAAACTTAATTGTATCGATCTTTATTCTTAGTAGCTAATTAACATTGAGCAATTTTCTGCCCCCAACAATGCAGCTCATGGCATTCAATAGACTCATATTTGAAAATGTTCGGGCTCAGTAGTTTTCGCTTCTACAAAATAGGCGGCTATCAAATTTGCAAAATCAATTCAGTTACCAGCAGAACATTGCAACGGTGTCATATCACATAGGCCTTTTGATTTTTCAGTTCATTAACATAAGTATGAGGTTAATCGATATCCAATATGGGGTTTGATTTTTAGGCAGAGAATCGTTTAAATATTTTAATATAGTTACTTTTTTCCTATTACAATTTTCTCTTTTGACATTCAATTTATTTAATCAAAATTCCTAATTCAATAACTTTTTTCATTCTTAGAAGCTAATAAACGACAAGGACTTTGCCGACCTTGAAAAAAAAAACTGCCCGGGAAATTTGCCCCCCCCTCTCTCGCTGCGCCACTGTGTTTGTGTTAATTTATAATGGTGCGAACCAACATTTTCTAAACACTTCAGGCCAAGGACTCAAGAATGGAATAATAGATTTATTGTATAACAGTGGTATTTAAGTAACTAGCTTGGTATAATACATTCTTTCGTTAAACTGTAGTTGAGTACATCTAGGCTGAGCATACGTCAGCTGTAAATACATGGTATGTTAAATTACAGTTTAGTTTTGGATATCTAAACTTTGGCTGCATGAGACTGGCTTGTTTTATGCCTTGACCAGTCTTTTCGCCATTTGCAACTTGTATTTTGAGGTCTTTAGAAAAACTGTGCAAGATGTAAAGTTCATAGGCCTAAAATTTCAATATTTGTCAAAATGATTAAAAAATTAAATTGAAAAAAGGATTTGAAAGTTTATGAAAAAAAAAAGATTTCGGGCCCTGAGCACAAAGGAGTAGCTTCAGGAGTTTAGTAACCTATAGAATTTTAATATGCGCCATCAAAATTTTAAGTATCAAGTTTGGTCAAGATTCAGTAGCCACTGTTTAAAATAACTTTTATTTAACCCATGTAAAGAAAATGAGAGTTTCGGCCCAAGCCCTTAAAAAGTGTCATTTTCATTTTGAAAAAATATGCCACAAAATTTTGTGAGAACGTGCTGAACAACTTCGAGAAGTTTCAAGGCGATCTGTTGAATACAAAAATATTGATACTGCTTACATAAGAAAAAATGATATGAAGGGCCTCCCTGGACTCCCTGGCATTATCATTGTTGTAAGATGTGAAGTTAAAACCCATACTGATTTCAATCTTTATCAAAACGGATATAAATATATTTTTAAAAAATTGTGAAATCGAGTCATATGGATATTAAATAATTGTTAAGAGGAAAAAAAAAAACAAAAAAACAACAACACGTACTTTCGGAGTTATTTACGCTATAGAATTTTAATGTGGGTCATCGGGTATTTGTGTTTCAAGTTGGGTCAAGATGCACAAATTTAAATAAAAGTCAAAGTTTAAAATAGTTTTTATTAAACTCATATTAGGAAAAAACTGCACGTCCCACAGTTAGCGATAATTTAAATATTTTCTTCGCCTATTATCATCTCGGGAGTGTACTCAACAACTTCCCAATGTTTCATGCTTCACCCGCATAGGAGTTAGTAGAATTAATGATGAGTCAATGAGTCAGTTCTTTGCCTTTTATTAGTATCGATAAAAAAAATCCTATATGAATGGAACTTCTCAAACTGTATCCAATACTCTCACAAAGACTTTTGTTAATTCTTTAGATCTGTGTGTCTTCGGCTTCATGTTAGCAGAACTTGTTAAAGTTAACAACTCACCATGGGGAAATCAATGTTCTCTATCAGTTTCTATCATTTCAGTGTGCGATGTTGAAGTGTATTGATCTGTTTCTATCATTTTAGTGTGCTATGTTGAAATGTATTGATCTGTTTCTATCATTTTAGTGTGCTATGTTGAAATGTATTGATCTGTTTCTATCATTTTAGTGTGCTATGTTGAAATGCATTGATCTGTTTCTATCATTTTATTGTGCGATGTTGAAATGTATTGATCTGTTTCTATCATTTTATTGTGCGATGTTGAAATGTATTGATATGTTTCTATCAACTGAATGTGATATGGTGCAGGACATTGATAAGGTTTGCAGTTTTCAATATGCCAGGTAAACAAACACGAACAGCCAGAAATTAATATTTGTCGCATTTTAAAATATATTTATCTTCTAAGATTCGATTGACTTGAGTTAATTCTTTTCATTCTAATGATGTGGCACCTTGTGTTTACCACACCGGGTGACTCCCACCCTTGTCATTCCACTGCAACCATTGATTTCCCCCCTCAACCAATTGTTTTGCTCACGACGAGACTCGTGACCAAGAAACCAAACAATCGGAGGTCGGCCATGACGTGAGCCGCGCGATGGTAGCAACCTGGCGGTGGTGTGACGTCACAACGACCTGGACAGGTCGCGTGGGACAAGACCAATCAGATGTGACCTGACAGTGTGTAGTTGTTTAACGAATGCGTGTCAGCATTAGTCTGTGATTAGAGTTGTTGACGCCGTGTGCACAAACTGAGTGTGCCAGGAAGCTGTTACGCTTGCTTATCGATTGTGTGTAAGTTTCAACAGGATAGGAAATATTTGGTTTCATGTGAGAGTGCAAGTGTATCGTCACCCAAGTAAGAGTTTCCGTAACGATGTGAACGTTTTTGAAATAACAAGACGTAGTACCACACATGAATAAAAAGGGTGCTGGTGGGTGCAGTGCAGATCGCGGTCAACATGCGACCCATAATAGAATTGTTTTCTGTGGCTCGCTTAGAGTTACTTAGACATACAGAAAAACCAGCATCTTACTGAGATTTGCTTTATATTCGCGACCGAAAGTTCGTCTTGTGTTTTCCACTGAGAGCTACGTCAATGCGCGTATGCAGACTCGACCATTGACAGTTGGACCACAGGACTGTCCGGGGTCGAAACGTCCGTGATTCGATCTAGGATATTGTTGTGCCGTGATTTGATCTAGGGTATTGTAGTGCTGTGATACGATCAAGGGTATTGTAGTGCTGTGATACGATCTAGGGTATTGTAGTGCTGTGATACGATCTAGGGTATTGCTGTGCCATGATTTGATCTAGGGTATTGTAGTGCTGTGATACGATCAAGGGTATTGTAGTGCTGTGATACGATCTAGGGTATTGTAGTGCTGTGATACGATCTAGGATATTGTTGTGCCGTGATTTGATCTAGGGTATTGTAGTGCTCTGATACGATCAAGGGTATTGTAGTGCTGTGATACGATCTAGGGTATTGTAGTGCTGTGATACTATATAGGGTATTGTAGTGCTGTGATACGATCTAGGGTATTATAGTGCTGTGATACGATCTAGGGTATTGTTGAGCCATGATTTGATCTAGGGTATTGTAGTGCTGTGATTCGATCTAGGGTATTGTAGTGCTGTGATACGATCTAGGGTATTGTAGTGCTGTGATACGATCTAGGGTATCGTAGTGCCGTGATACGATCTAGGGTATTGTTGTGCCGTGATACGATCTAGGGTATTGTAGTGCCGTGATACGATCTAGGATATTGTTGTGCCGTGATGCAATCTAGGATATTGTTGTGCCGTGATACGATCTAGGGTATTGTTGTGCCGTGATACGATCTAGGGTATTGTTGGGCAAAATATGTCGACAAAGCAGATGAGGTGAAACTTGAAACGGTAAAAATCAGATGATAAAAAAAGTTATTACAGGGCAAATTGTTAAAGATTAAGAGCAATTAAATCAGTGGGGAAGTTAATTTTAGATTTAGAAGGAAAAAAACCGCCTCGATAGTCCTATATAGAGATGACAAAATGAGGGGTGAGACTGCAATCAGGCTTATAAAAAAGTAAATGGAAAAGACGTAAACAGGATCTGGGTTAGTCTGACAGGACGTAACAAAACTGCGAAGTCATTGACTTTTATTGAGTCTTTGGATTTCACAGCAGCTAAGTTTTTATTTTTTATATTCGTTTTATTTGTGTATTGTATGTCCATTGAAAAAAAAGCTTTTTGTCGAAACGTTCGCTGTTTTGTTGCGTCCTGCCAGGCTAACCCTTACCCTGCTTACGTCTTTTCTATTTACTTTTATAGACATGACACAAGTTTAGCAAGTTGATATTTTGTTTGACTGGCGCCGAGTAATTCTATCACATACATGACTAAACTTAAAGTGAAAGACACAACCGTTCAGCAAACTTTGTTACTGGCTTAAACAAAAAGACAGGACAATACTAAGTACGAAACACTTAACATGGACAGAACTATGGGGCAGATAATACCAAGAGCACAATGAAAGACAAAGACCAGAACTATCGCACAGACGATACCATGGGCCGAAAAGCAGACAATACTATGAACTAAAAGCAGAGCAAATATATAAGTCATACAGGTGCGTGTTGTTTATTTAAACTTGGGAACAGGTCGATATAGATAAAGCAGGGACCAAGTATTCAGGTTGTTTCTAGGTAAAAGGGTAATCCAAGTACAATATTTCCACAGGGATTGCTACCGAAATTTCGAAATTACCTACTGGGTCTTGAGACGTTTGATTAAACGCAGGAACGTGACCAGGTTGGTCTCTTATCAAATCAAAGGAGGTGGTGGCTTAAAATAGTTACAGTGTGTCGCAAGCATTTATCTTCCATGTAAACTTGGTCTTACACTAAGTTAAACCGTGCGGCGCAATTGCTGGGTAATAATTTGACAGAATACTCGTAAGTGAATATTCTTTGTACATAATTTTCATTAGTGAACTTTCTTAATACAGAACACTCGTAAGTTAATATTCTTTTCACAGAATACTCGTAAGTGAATATTATCCTTCCAAAATACTATTAAGTGAACATTCTTTAAAAAAAATAAATTGCTCGTCAGTAAATAATTTTCGTATCTGATTCAGGAGTCCCACGACAGCTTCTTTAGGTTTTAAATGTAATTTATTCCGTCATAGTTAGACTTAAATGGAAAGTTTTTAATTAAAGCATGAATGTTTCAAGGGTGTGATAAAAGTTGTGCCGGGACGATAAACTTGAAACGAAACTTTTAAATATGAATTAAATAAGTCCGCATCTACTCCGGTAGAGTCCAAGTTCTATTGGTCAAGAGTTTATTTATAGGCGTCTAAAATTTTCCGGGTCTTGTAAATGTGTGCGCGTGTTGATGTAGGGTATGAAGTGTATAGTAGTTGATTTATGGTATTATTGTGTGTGTACATGACTTGATAAATGGTATTATTATGTGTGTACACAAATTGATGTATGTTAGTAAAATGTGTGTAAAAGGATACATATAATTTATTATTATGCTTATAAATGGGTTGATGTATATTACGACATAGGTACACGAGATGATAATTGTTATTATAATGAGTGTAGGTGAGATATAATTGTTATTATAATGAGTGTAGGCGAGAAATGATTGGTATTATAGTGTGTGTAGGCGAGATATGATTGGTATTATAGTGTGTGTTGACAAGTCCACGTAAAGTATTAGCATGCGCATGAACGAGTTGAATAAGGTATTATTATGTGTGTACACGAGTTAATGTATGATATTATTATGT
>MUZC01000036.1:1130200-1140984 GCA_002072015.1 Radix auricularia | reverse complement strand
AAAGGCATTGTACGACTTGTTAGCTAAAGGCATTGTACGACTTGTTAGCTAAAAGCATTGTACGACTTGTTGGCTAAAGGCATTGTACGACATGTTAGCTAAAGGCATTGTAAGACTTGTTGGCTAAAGGCATTGTACGACTTGTTGGCTAAAGGCATTGTAAGACTTGTTGGCCAAAGGCATTGAGAATAGCGCATACAGTGTAAGGTTAAAATTGTGAAGGACTTGTTGGTAATGGGAAGGTTGTTTGAATACAAGCTGGATAAACTTGAGCCTTAGATTGTCAAAATAGACTCTAGTGTGTCTTATCTTATCTTATCTTATATGTTACAGACGCTCCTTCTGTACAGAAGATTATTGCGTCCTACGTATTTCTATGGTTTGTGTTTAGCCCTGTATTCTTACTAGAGTTTTAAAAGATGATAAAGTGGTGGCTTTCCTGGTTTCTTCAGGCAACCCATTCCACGCCCGAATACCGGACGGAAAGAAAGAAAACTTGTATGTGTTTGTTCTTGCATATGGAATAAGAAAGGTGTTTTTAACTTTATGTCTATTTGAGGGTTGTATTAGGTTATCTTTGTGTTGTATTTCTAAATTAGAATTAATTGCCTTATGTATAATTACTAATTTACTCTTGGTTCTTCTATCCTATAGTGTTTCAAAGTTTAATGATTTAACTAATGGTGTTACTCTTGTCAGTTTTGAATATTCGCCAGTAATGAATCTGGCAGCTCTTTTTTTGGATTTGTTCTAACTTATCAATATTTTCTTTGGTGGATGGGTCCCATACAGAAGATGCATATTCTAGTATAGGTCTCACCAGGGTGAGGTAGCATTTTAGTTTTATATCTTTGTTACATTTGTAAAAGTTTCTTTTTATAAAGCCTAAGGTTTTGTTTGATTTTTTAATAACTTCATTGACATGGGGATTCCAAGATAGTTTCTCATTTATTATGACTCCTAAGTATTTCGCATCTTTAGTTTGGGTTAGTTCTTTTCCATGAATGAAATATTTTGAATTTATTTGTTTCTTTTTCTTTGTTACTCTTAGCAGTTGACATTTTTCTGAGTGGAAGGACATACTCCAGTTAGTTTCCCATTTTATTAATTCATCTAAGTCTTTTTGTAAAATTTTGCTATCTTGTTCTGACTTGATTGTTCTATAGATTATACAATCATCAGCAAATAACCTAACTTTAGTTCCTGTTGAGATATTGTTGGGTAAGTCATTTATATAAATTAAAAATAGTAAGGGACCTAGGACAGTTCCTTGTGGAACTCCTGAGTTAACCTTTATTGGTGTAGATTTAGAACCATTAATTATTACAGTTTGCTCCCTACCCAATAGGAAATCTTGGATCCAGTGATGTAAGGGACCTGAGATTCCAAAGTATTTAAGTTTTTTGAGTAAACTAAGGTGGTGAACTTTGTCGAATGCTTTTGAGAAGTCTAGTAATATTGTATCTATTTGATCATTATTATCTAAGCCTTTTGATAGNTATACAAACTGGTTAAACTTGAGCCTTAGATTGTCAAAATAGACTCAAGCGTTAATACAAGCTGTATAAACTTGAGCCTTAGATTGTCAAAATAGACTCAAGCGTTAATACAAGCTGTATAAACTTGAGCCTTAGATTGTCAAAATAGACGCTAGCGTGTATACAAACTGGTTAAACTTGAGTCTTAGATTGTCAAAATAGACTCAAAATATCTCAACAGGAACACAATTTTTGTTATTTGCTGATGATTGTATAATCTATGTAACAATTAAATCGGAGCAAGATTGAACAATTTTTAAAAAAGACTTATATGCATTGATAAACTGGATTATGTATAATGTAAAAATTAATTTTGAATAATTTGGTTCTGCGTAATTAAATTATGCTTAGAAATTTTCTTTCAATTACCTTATACAAATTTAATTCTTCTTCTTATATGCGAACCAATGCATTACATCAAATATTTGAAGTAAAACATTTGTAATACTACTACTCTAACAAAATTCAAAGAAATAAAACACAGCTAACTCAAACTTCTGTAAGGCGAACATATTTGTAATATATAACGAATCAATGACAATAGATGAACGATGAAATGGTTCATACTATAATGATCAAAGAGATACAATATTACTAGGCTTCTCAAAAATCATTTATTAAAGTTCACTACATTAGTTTACTCAAAAACCATGACTACTTTGGAATCTCTCATTCCTTACATGACTGGGCCCAAGACTTCCTTGTAGTAATCAATTGCTATAAATTTGATCCAATAAAGGTTAACTCAGGAGTTCCACAAGGAACTGTGCTAGGTCCTTTACTATTTTAAATTTATATAAATGATTAAACGTGACTAAACTCTCATTGTGTAAAAATGGGACGGGCAGGGGGTGGGGCCGTGGTCACCTATGGCTGAAGTGAACTACAGTAAACACGTGCATGTCAACAACAACAGACTACTATACATTTATATAGAGATAAGCAAAAAGGGCATTAATTTTATGAATGTAAGTTCGATCGATCTGAAATTTTGATACAACTCATTGTTAGGTAACATAAGTCTATGTGAAAAATTTCAGCTCGATATCATTAGGGAAAGTTGGTCAAATTTTTACTTTTGTTTTTCCGCCAGTTCCATACGGACGGACGAACGAGGAGACGGTGAAGTTAATATAAAGGATTTAAAAACGCCTTTGTAGAGCCAAATAGCTAATCATATAATTCATTTTTATGCAAAGAAATATAACGGGGCTATTAAATAGTGTTGTCTATACGTTATACAAAGACATAAAATTTGTTTTAAGAAATGATCAGTAATAATTTCTTTTTCATGTAGTACAGTGCCATCAAATTTGAAAAAAAAGAGTCGCTATTCGTGCCTCGTTTTAAAAAGTAATCCTACCATCATTGTGCATTAACACGCATTAAAACACCGCCTCGCCTCGGTGAACTCTCGATCTGGATTCAGCTCTTCACAAAACTTGGCCAATCCAGTCACGAGTCTGCCACATCCGGTCAATTTCCTCGTTGTTATATCCTGACCGGAGAGTTCTGTGTCTGCGGCCTACACCAACCTCCCACATCGGTAGCTATCCTATGTATTGCTTCAAGCAACGACTAAGACAAACACAAATCTCTACATATGAATAGTGTAAGTACAACAGGTTCTTTGAGAAACATCTTTATATTTAAAGGAGATTTTAAACATGATGAGATTCCTAGAAGTTTAAAAACACATCAACATTGCATTGAATCTTTGAACACCGCAACGAAACAAAATAAATTTAACGATGTTGTACATCAATAAACAAGAACGTTGAGGAGTCTCTAAGGCTGATTTTTTTTTCTCCAACAAAGTCACCAAATATTTTTTGTTTAGTTTTATCTATGTCGCCCCTGCCTCATGCATTTTAAATCATATTGATTTTTTTAGTCCATTTCTGGGTGAGCTTGTATTTGTTGACTCAATAAATTGTCTAGATGCCCGTTGAAATTCAAACACGTCTTGCTATGCAAAGGGCACAACACGAAAGATGCACAAAAATCTGGTATCCACGGATCAAATTCTTTATTAAAACAACTAAGCCTAGACTCCGTGAAATTCGATTCATCTAAAAATCGCATTTTTAGAAATTCCTCCCTCCCCCCGCCCCCCTCCCCACAGTCTGATAAAGCCAGGAGTAACCCCACATTTTCACGCGTCTTATTTTTTTAAAGGTAAATTGAGTTTACTTGCCGAGTCTAGGAACACGAGGACATAATCACATTCCTCATCTCCATCGAGGCCGCCGAGAGCCAAAATTTGGCCGGTCCATCCTTATGCAAATTTGTCTGAATCCAAGAATTCTCCACGTTCAGCCTGTCACAGGTGATAATCAAGTGCATCTTGCTGAGCAGACGATGTTGATTCGACTGGCCTCCCTTGGGGGGGGGGAGATGGAGACGGGGTGTTATAAACTTTTGATTGACTCATAAAGCTAGACGAACAATAGATTTATACTTTGAAACCGTCAAAAATAGAGTCGCGGTGCCAATCGGAGGAAAAACACTAACACGTCAGCTCTATTGAATTTGAAATAAAAGTCTTTTTACTTGGTTGAAATAGACAAAACTGTTCCGTGTATCTGTTTAGTTGAGTAGCGAAATATTTTGTAGAAAACAGGAATGGTACGATAGGTTCACAGAGAAAATTTAGTCTTGGTATATGTTCTTAATTGATTTAAATAACATTGGTATATATTATTATTAATACTATTGAAAGATTATACCAAGTAGATTTTTTGAGCAGCGAAAAATTACAACGCAGAAAATATTTACTACAGATTAAAACACATTGTAAATTTTATCAACTTTAGTACACCAGAAGTCATTGTCCATGTTGTCAACTTTGGTACACCACACGTCATTGTCAATTTTGTCAACTTTAGTACACCAGACGTCATTGTCCATGTTGTCAATTTTAATACACCAGACGTCATTGACTATGTTGTCAACTTTAATACACCAGACGTCATTGTCCATGTTGTCAATTTTAATACACCAGACGTCATTGACCATGTTGTCAACATTAGTACACCAGACGTCATTGACCATGTTGTAAACATTAGTACACCAGACGTCATTGACTATGTTGTCAACATTAGTACACCAGACGTCATTGACCATGTTGTCAATTTCAATACACCAGACGTCATTGACCATGTTGTCAACATTAGTACACCAGACGTCATTGACTATGTTGTCAACTTTAATACACCAGACGTCATTGACCATGTTTTCAACTTTAGTACACCAAATGGCATTGCCCAGTGGTCAAAAGTAAATATCGTCCAAGTTTTCAAATTAAGAATATCGCAATGCCTCGTGCAGACTACTAAGTAATAAATCATCAGACTACTAGGTATTGAATATACCCTCCCCCCACGCCCCATCTTCTCTTGAATATACCCTCCCCCATGTACCATCTTGTGTTGAATATACCCTCCCCACGCCTATCTTGTGTTGAATATACCCTCCCCACGCCTATCTTGTGTTGAATATACCCTCCCCCCACGTACCATCTTGTGATGAATATACCCTCCCCCACACCCTATCTTGTGTTTAATATACCCTCCCCCCACGCACCATCTTGTGTTAAATATACCCTCCCCCCACGTACCATCTTGTGTTAAGTATACCCTCCCCCCACGTACCACCTTGTGTTAAGTATACCCTCCCCACACACCCTATCTTGTGATGAATATACCCTCCCCCACGTACCACCTTGTGATGAATATACCCTCCCCCCACGTACAATCTTGTGATGAATATACCCTTCCCTCACGTACCATCTTGTGATGAATATACCCTCCCCACACGCCCCATCTTGAGATGAATATACCCTCCCCCCACGTACCACCTTGTGTTAAGTATACCCTCCCCACACGCCCCATCTTGTGATGAATATACCCTCCCCCCACGTACCATCTTGTGATGAATATACCATCCCCCACGTACCATCTTGTGATGAATATACCCACCCCCCACGTACCGTCTTGTGTTAAATATACCCTCCCCCCACGTACCATCTTGTGATAAATATCCCCACCCCTCACAGACCATCTTGTGGGAAATATACCCTCCTCCCACGCCCCATCTTGTGTTAAATATACCCTTCCCCCACGCCCCATCTTGTGTTGAATATACCCTCCCCCACGCCCCATCTTCTCTCGCCCTCATTTGTATTATATCATTACTGCCCAGCCCCCAATAACAAGTTAACAACGACTTCTTGTCTCCTGCTGACCCTCCTTATCTCCCCCCTCCCACTTGTCTGTCTATCTCCTGAAATCTCCCTCAATTTCTTGTAAACCGTGTTATCTGAGGTCCTCCACACAGCCGGCCAGATTTAAGACCCCAGCCGTCCCTGCTATACAAACCCAACTGATTGAATTGTCACCTAAGTCCTCGGCTCATCTAGGAGACTCCTTCTATGTTAAAGAGAAAACCACGGGTTCGGATTTGAAATAAGGATTGAAGACAATCCGAAGTGAAAAGTTTGGTGAGTGGGGAGAGGTAAGAGAAGGGGTGAGGAGGAAGAACTCAGTAGAAGTTGTTTACACTGATTAACAGGAATGGATTCGTCATGGTGGTCTTCAGTGTGGAATACTAAAATATAACTTATTTTAAAGTTAACTTTCAGAGAATTCATTTTTCAGAATACTATTGCAATTATATCTTTCCTCGGATAAATATTTCGTTTGCTACTGAGATGGTATCAGAGTTAAGAATATTTATACATTTGTCTCTTATTAATAAAATGTTGTTTTTTTTTAAATTATAAATAATATAAAAGTCCAGGTCACTCACTCACTCACTCACTGGATGTGGAACGCTGAGGAACGATGTACGACAGTCTACAGCAGTTAGTTGAAAAATCGTGTAGTGATTAGCGCTGTAAAAATATTCAATATGATGACGTCATTGTTTGGTGTGCATCGGTGCGCAAAATATCACCCCCATTATTAAATACTTTGCGTACATTTCAGAAAGTTTAATATTTCGTATTTATCAAAAAAGGACAAGTTAGTTGGGCTTTTGAAAAAGATTGGCGCCATAGGCGCCCTAAAAAAGTGGGCGCGGCAGGCGTCACGGCGCCCCGGCACAATCTAGTTATTAAATAAAAGGTTAATATAATTATAGAAATAGTGGTCTTTTATTATGAATATCGATATTTTACCCTATGAGTTTTAAAAAATGAACAGGTGGCACTTAAAGAATGACATTTTATTATATTCAATTGTGGATTTACTTAACGACTTAATGATTTCAAATATATTTAAAGAGACTAAAAGTACTCATGGGGGAGACAAGCTAACCCATTGGAGACAATTTTAGAGATACATGTGCACTATAATAAACAGCTTTTTATTTTTTTTAAATTTCGAAAGTCTATATATATATGTATATTAAATCAAATAAATACCATATAAATTACACTTTATCTCTTTAATCAGCCAGCACTCACTAACGCAAAATACAAACGTTTACCCAGCACTTACAAACACAAAATACAAACGTTTACCCAGCACCTACAAACACAAAGTACAAACGTTTACCCATCACTTACAAACACAAAGTAAAAACTTTTACCCAGAACATACAAACACAATATACAAACGATTACTCAGCACCTACAAACACAAAAAACAAACAGTAACCCAACACTAACACAAAATGTCACCCAGCACCGACCATCACACTCACAAACACAATAAAAAGAAAACTTTTTAATCTTCAGCATCGTCTCCCCTAGCACTACTGATGGAACGGATGTGACGTCGTCCAAATAAGGACCTTGTCTAGATTTCCTCAGACTTACCCTGTTATCCTGTCTGCCAATCCAGCTCCACGCCTCACAGAGAAGGTACTCTCAATCTCTTGGCAAGTTTCAACCAATCTCTTAGCGTATGTTATTCAGTATCACACAGTGTTTTAACCAATCTCTTAGCTTATATTATCCAATATGTCACAGTGTTTCAACCAATTTCTTAGCATATATTATCCAATATCTCACAGTTTTTCAACCAATCTCTTAGTGTGTATTATCCAATCTCTTGGCGTATTTCAAACATTCTTTCGGCGAATTTCAACCAATCTCTCTGCGTGTTTCAAACAATCTGTATGCGTGTTTCCACCGATCTGTTAGCGTATATTAATATCTCACAGTGTTTCAACCAAACTCTCTGCGTGTTTCAACCAATCTCTCTGTGTGTTTCAACCAATCACTCTGTGTGTTTCAAACAATTATCCCTCTGTGTGTTTCAAACAATTATCCCTCTGTGTGTTTCAACAAATCTCTTTGCGTGTTTCAACAAATCTCTCGTTGTGTTTAAACCAATCTCTTTGCGTGTTTCAACCAATCTCTTTGCGTGTTTCAACCAATCTCTCTGCGTGTTTCAACCAATCTCTTTGCATGTTTCAACCAATCTCTCTCTGTTTTTCAACCAATCGCTCTGTGTGTTTCAACCAATATCTCTGTGTTTCAACCAAATCTCTCTCTGTTTTCAACCAATCTCTCTGTTTGTTTCAACAAATCTCTCTGCGTGTTTCAACAATTCTCTCTGTGTGTTTCAACCAATCTCTTTGCGTGTTTCAACCAATCTCTTTGCGTGTTTCTACCAATCTCTTTGCGTGTTTCAACCAATCTCTCTGCGTGTTTCAACCAATCTCTTTGCGTGTTTCAACGAATCTCTCTGCGTGTTTCATCCAATCTCTTTGCGTGTTTCAACTAATCTCTTTGCGTGTTTCAACCAATCTCTTTGCTTGTTTCAACCAATCTCCTCGAGAAGCCTAGCTAAAGTTCACGGTGCTCCGTTTGGTCCACCCCACCCTTTGCCCATCCCACTCTTATCAAACCATATGAGTACTCAGACATGGCGCCGGTCAGTTGTATTGACTCAGTTCAGCATTTCTCCTTATTGGTGAGGTCATATATATTTGTATAAATTCCCGGCTTTATTTATATTATATTTTTATTTTATATTATATATTATCATATGTTAATCTTTATACTGTAACAGTTTCAATAACATAATTTGTTTATTACAAATCGTTAGCGTCTAAAACAGAATAATTCAAGATGAATAAAACATGTCCAACGGTCGTGTCAGTGCGTTCTTGTAAATAGCTTTTAATCTATGTTTACGTTATCATACAACACATGGTAGGTGTCAATTTTATTGTAAATTGCTTTACATCTATGTTTACGTTATTATGTAACACATCGTAGGTGTGAATTTTATTTTAAATTTCTTCAATTGTGATTACGTTGTCTTATGACATATAGCATGTATCAATGTTTTTGTCAATAGCCTAAGTCGTGTTTACATGTTCTTATCACACACTGCAGGTGTCAATGTTATTGTTGATTATTGCCTAAGTTGTGTTTATGTGTTTACATTTTCGTATAACACAGTTACAATCCTACACAACAGGACACACAATAAAAACGTTGGGGTGTCAAAGTTAAAACAACGTGTCGTGTGGCCGCTTCGTGAGCTAGATAATGAGATACATGTACCGGTATTTAATTTTAATGACGAACTACTTTAACCTGAAACAGCCTTTCGTTGTGACGAGTGCTACTTTTTGTTCTCGCTGTAACGATGTGAATTTTTTGTAACATGCACCACAAACTGACTTTTCAAAATAGTCTCACATCCCTTGTGGACTTTTTATTTTGAAGTGCTAATAATTCTAAGAATTTGAACAACCAAGTATCTGACAAATACCAACTTATTCACTCTCATTTGAACCAAAGAATCTAGAGAAAAAATTCGTTTTTTTTTTCAAGGGTACAAAAAATGTAGCCACCAAACTTTGTTGATGTGTAAAATGATTCCCATTATTTTTTTTAGAAAAGTAAAAAAAGGACTTAAAAAATACAAAAATTGCATCTTTAAAAAAACAAAAAACATTTATAATTAGTCAATGAACCAGTATACAAGAAAGATATATCAAAATTTAGGTTAAATGAAGATCTATAAACAGAAAAAAATGGTGCACCAACAATATCTATAATTAAAAGAAATTTATAGTAAAAAAAATGCATGGGTTTCTCGGATAGTACAAATTTCGTAATTTTCAAACATTTTCTTTTAAATTTAAAAAAAAAACAACCATTCAGGAGTTAACATTACAATACAGACTAATCTTGGTTATTTACAATTCAAGTATCAAATTAGCCAATTCTGTATATATTTAAAATACAAGTGAGTTTGAAAATGTGCAATGGTTCATATGAGTTTGTAGATTCAAAATTAAATAATTACATTTTTTTTTAAATTTAAATCCCAATAATGCAAAAATGTAATTAATTATTAGATTTATAGATTATATGAGCTAAATAGTAAATTACTAATAAAAATTTTATTTTAACATAAGATAAACACAGTCAAGGCTATATTTAAATGGCCGCATACAATCAACATTAAAATCAATAATTAAATGATTTGATAACTCTTTTAAGCATGAGCTTCTGAAGTTCCTTAGGTGAAGCACCCACATTTTGTTATATTTTCCAAAAGATAAGGTAGAATTTATAAACTACAATACATTAACAAAGAAATATACATAGTCCACTGACAAAATTGTATTATAATTGTCCACATCGTTTTCCACAAGATTCAGAATTGTAAAGCTGACAACTTATTTTGTCTGTGAGGAGTGTGCGAACCAGGTTTTAAGCGAAAATATTTTAATTTATTGGAGTTAAATTTTACATTCCCTAACTATTAGAAAAAGTAGAGCATAAAATTAATTAAAAACATTAATTTACAAAGTGTTAATAATAATAAATAAAATGTTATGCTTACTTAAAAGTTTATCGTATTCCATGCCATGTTATTTTCCTGTGTAGTATTTATTTATTGGTTATAAAAAGATTGGGAAATCGTGGTCTTCTACCCTTCCATTAGCCATCAGTAAACAAAATTGAACGCAAGCCTCACAGTACGTGCATCATTATAATTTGGGATACAAATTACGCTAAAATTAATACTTTTATTCCTTTATAAATGAAGTACATTTTTTAAATTAAAAAAACCCTAACTGATTGTCAATCGGATTGATTTTTGTCTGATCATTGTTTACATTGCAAACCAATATTATGACCAATAACCTTTTATATAAATGACGATTAAGGGCTAAAAAATTTTGCTAGTACTAAGAAATATATTTATACTTCCTAATAAATGAACTATATTTTAGAGAAAATGTATTAGTTTTGAATAAAAAGCCAGTGGG
>MUZC01000036.1:1112408-1130144 GCA_002072015.1 Radix auricularia | reverse complement strand
GGAGGGTGGTTGCTTTACTTTCGAAGGATTAAAACAGTGGAAGGATTAAACGTTACTGGACAAATGATCAAACTCGTAAAAATGACTCTTTGGCCTAATTAATAAACAAGATATTGAAATTAGGGCTGTTATCGATTAAATTAAATTTAATCGTTAACTTTTGAAAAATTACCGATTAATTAATCGATAAATTTGTTAAGCTAAAAATAAAGATGTATGACGTCATTAAACTGAAAATTTCAAGGGAAGTGATAAAAATAGTAATAAAAACACGCAATTAGTGTGGACATTAAGTTATTTTTAAAACAGTTAGCACTGAAAACAAGTTAAATAACGTATTAAAGTTGAGGCACTTGAATGAAAATTTCAAATTAATTTTATAAATATAAAAGTAAAACAGCTGTATAGAAATTGTTTTATGATTAGCAAAAACATAAAGATCATCTTTTTATCCCAAGTTGTTCGAAAGCTATAATTTTTTTTCTAAGACCTCATAATCTCTTTTTTCACTATTTCGTTTTCCTTCATAGTTTGTGCCCTTTTATTGCATTTTTTAAAATGCCCATAACCTAAGTATTTAATTTAATTAAATTTAAGTACTATTATTAGGGAATATATTTAAAAAATAAGTAGTTCAATATAATGTCAATGAATTTAAATTTTGTTATTGTTAAATAGTTAAAAACAATGTTTTTTTTATATCATTGTCCTTATAAAAAAGGTTATTTTAAAGTATACTCTTTCTGAATTCCCTTAACGGAGAAGTTTGTACGTAAAAAAATAATAATACAATAAAAACTATTATTAATTATTTATTAATAAATCGAATTTGAAAAAAAGAAAAAAAAAACATTGTTCTATTTTTAATCACTATGTTATCGATTAAAATAATTTTAATCGATAAAATAATTTACCAATTAATCGAGAAATTAATCGGTAATTTCCGCAGCCCTTATTGAAATAGATAAATATGCTTTATTTTTAAAAAGATATTACTTACCACGTATGGCTCTGAGATAGATACACGTCTATAAGATATACTTACCACGTATGGCTCTGAGATAGATACACGTCTATAAGATATACTTACCACGTATGGCTCTGAGATAGATACACGTCTATAATATATACTTACCATGTATAGCTCTGACATAGATACATGTCTATAAGATATACTTACCACGTATGGCTCTGAGATAGATACACGTCTATTGTGTGTACTGCTTCTGATAGAATACTAGTATTAGCATCGATGGACCCGGCCATTTCCTCGCGCCGGCAAAATGTGGCTTAAAATGAAAACAAGGGGTTCTTTGTTTAATTTTGTCGCAATGCGCGATAATAAAATATAGAAAAATTGTTTCCACTCTTTGTTATAAAATATTGAGAGAATAAAATGTGTGTGAGAACTATTTGTTCTTTGGGGAAAGCTCTTTGTCGAAAAGTTCTTGGTTTTGTTACGTTCTGTCAGGCTCACTCATACCCCGTGTACACATTCTACTAGAAAAATAGAATTGTAATGTTACTAATGTTGCTAATGTTACTAATGTTACTAATGTTACGATGTTTTTGGAGATTTTTTAACAATGTTAAACATTAAATTAATTTAAAAAATTTGGTTTGTTTATTATCAAACTGAAAGGTATTTGATTGAGCAGACGATATATTGTCACGTGACCCAATTCAATTCTGTGTAACGCGCTCTACGCCACAGACGTTGAATCTTCCAACGTTAAAAATAATCGTAAGTCTGCCCCTGACAAATCGTCATGGTGATGGTTTTCCGGTGACAAATTTAATGTTTTAAATTAGGTCAGCATCACAGATAATATCATAGAATAAACGGACTTAAAACACACTTTTAAATGGTAATAATGAGACAAGTCAAGCAGCGTTCATAAGTCTTATCGAGCCACCACTAGTGAGCAGGGGATTGTGAGGGCTAACACCAGGCACCGGGGCCTTGCATGCATCGAGGCTAAAACTCAATTTTGCCTCGGTTCGACAGTCCAGTGCTCTAACGCTAGACCAACGCCCCCCCCCCCCTTTCCCTCTTTTTTGTAAAAGTTACAATTTTTATTTTTTTAGAATAGGTATTTATTATAGAAAAAAGTGAGTCTTAAGTTGCTAAATTGTGTCTTCAGTGCGATAAAACTTAATTTTGCATCAGTTGATGGTAACTATTTGTAATGAGATAGTAATTTTTTAATGAAATAAAATTAGAATCTCCAAAAAATATTAGTGCTAGAATTTTAAGATTGTGGAATATTTTGATTTTCACTGCAAGCACTTAAGACAAAAAGTAAACCTAAATATTGGTTTGTTTTAATGAATAGAGTAGTATTCCAATCCATGAAATAATAACTTTTTAAAAAGTTTTTTATTATCATTTCGGTTTTCTTTTTAAATTGTATATGTATTTTTATCTTCAAAAATTCATTTAGTGCTAAGCGCGCCAGGAGTTTGACCAACGTCCGCTTTCAGTTTAGACTTGCGAGTAGGTTTGAAAAACCTTCCGTCCTTGCCAGGTTCCACACAACGCAAGTAATCCATTAAACCCCCACTGAATATCCAAGGCCCTAAGAAACGCTGTTCGCGAATGCCCTCGCTAGAGTTCGAGCTTATTAAAAACTCGTGGAGTCTGAACGGAGGCTTTGGCTCAAATTGATCGCGATTCAATACGGAGTGAAAAAAAAATGGCCATTGATTTGAAATATCAATTAGAACGGAATCGATCATTGTGTCTTTCTTTTCTTTAATAAACTTACTGAAAATATTAAACAGAAGGGAAATAATTAATGGGAAATAAAAAAAAATAATGATTTTATAATTATAAGTTTGTAATAATTTTTTAAAAAATAAAATTCTGTGACGTACCACCTTCTCTCCTACACACATTCCTAAAACTGAGTTAATGTTAAAGAAGAAACTGATACCAGGGACGGATTAAGGGGGTGCTGATAGGGCTAAGGCCAGGGGCCTCCAATTATTTAATGCTAAATTAATGTATTAATTTAACGTATTATATTGCATAATAAAGTGGATGAACCGGGCCCCACATGAAGCTGGAGCCAGCCCCACCCCCCCCCGCAAGCTAAATCCAGCCCCGACTGATACCACAATGTATCTAATGGTAAGACACTTCATAGCCATGTTATATTTCATAGCATCAATTTAATTAATGTTTGAAGAAGTTTGCCTCCTATTCTTATAAAGCGGGATGTTTCCTCTGGCAACCAAAGTAATGAATAAATATGACATGAACTCATTTCAATATCTCATAAACCTACCACATACCAACTTTAAAATTTACCTAACTTTTCAAACTACTTCATCATATCACTCACAACATACAACACATTGCTCACAACATTCAACACATCACTCACAATATTCAACACAAAAAACGATATCCTTGGTATCACGTGACCTAAACCCCCTCTCCTCTAACCATCTTAGCCCCCCACTTCCCCCCTTCTCACAACCAATCAGTTCCCCCTGTTAACTCCTGTCACACAGTTCGGTCTCTGGATACACTTCCGTTAAATCCAATAAATCCATATATCCACTAGGGCTGCCCATCAAACGGTCCACCATTACAAAACCCACTGACCCATGCCAGGGCCCAACGACCCTCGGACCGCCCGGCACTTGGCGTTTCGTTGAAGGTCCTCGGCTACCAACTCCAAGTATCGTTGTTTCCAATATCGCCCTAATGGAGTTTGCCGAGCACATTCCCGCACAAACTACCAGCGACCAGGCGGTGACCATATGACTGAAACGTTCTAATACCATAGAGGTATGGTTGGGGAGGGAGAGACACTCCAGGGATCTCCCAGTGGTGGTGGCGATTGATGGAATTGTAATGAACTTTGTGATTTGTTCTACCATACGCTGGAACTCTTCGCCTCCAATCGGTATTTCAAACATTTTTTTTTAAACTTGGTCTTTTTTTTTTTACTTCTGATGTCAGGATTTTTATGGGGTATTTTTTTGTTAGCGAATTGAGCCATTAAATCTAGTAATCTGCCATATTCAGTAATTCCATGTGGTAAACTGTTTTATGTAGTCTGGAAATCTTGTTTTTGAAGCCGTTATATGCGGTAATCTGGTTTCTGTAGTCATTACATGTGGTAATCAGGTTTATGTAGTCATTACATGTGGTAATCTGGTTTATGTAGTCATTACATGTGGTAATCTGGTTTCTGTAGTATTTACATGTGGTAATCTGGTTTCTGCAGTCATTACATGTGGTAATCTGGTTTATGTAGTCATTACATGTGGTAATCTGGTTTATGTAGTCATTACATGTGGTAATCTGGTTTCTGTAGTCATTACATGTGGTAATCAGGTTTATGTAGTCATTACATGTGGTAATCTGGTTTCTGTAGTCATTACATGTGGTAATCTGGTTTCTGTAGTCATTACATGTGGTAATCTGGTTTCTGCAGTCATTACATGTGGTAATCTGGTTTATGTAGTCATTACATGTGGTAATCTGGTTTCTGCAGTCATTACATGTGGTAATCTGGTTTCTGTAGTCATTACATGTGGTAATCAGGTTTATGTAGTCATTACATGTGGTAATTAGGTTTATGCAGCTGTTTTGTGGCAAAGACTTAAAATAATATTGTCAATTTTTTTTTTGGTTCTCTGAAGCACCGTGCTCATAGCAAAGGACCAACACTTAACTTGTTAAAATGGCACTTTTAAAACTTTAATATGTGTTTAAACGTTTCTTCATTACACTGCCCATGACATTTTAAACCAATAAACAAGTACTTCTCTAAGACGGACAATCTTAGCTTCTGTCAATACTGTCTAAATTAATACAATAAATAATATTAATGAAAAAATTTGTTTGTTATTATCAGTAAATTTAATTTTAATAGAAATATTTTTGTTGTTGTTGTTATTGCTTTTTATGTACATTTATTTTAGAATGATATGTTTCGGAATCTTAGCTGTTATCTTGTCCACATTATGTAATGAATTAAGTTGAATATAAATATTTCTTTCAAGAATATGTGATAGAATTCTGAGAGAAAACAGAGCGATAAATGAGTGCAAGGACAAAAAAAGACTTTGAGTAAAATATTCGAGGAATTTCATATGTGTTGTAAAAGAAAAGAAAGACACAATGATCGATTATTGCACGGTACGATACGTGTTTTAATTAATTTAAAATACTTTTAACGAAAATGGAGAATAAAAATTAAAACAGGAAATTCCTGAAAATTTGTTAAAACCACAAAAAAATGTGGCGATAAAATTATATATTGATATTGTAAAGCTCCTGGGTTTACTCTTTGGTTAATTGTCTCTATGTACTTGCACTCTAGTCCTCCATCTGCACATACTTGGTTACATTTAAAACACCACTTCAACGACTCAAGAACAACTAAAATATCTGTTTATTTCCTTCTTTGTTTATTATCATTCTCTACCTAAGATTACATCTCTCCGTCCGTGTGTGTGTCCCTCTACGTGTGTCTCTCTACCTCTCTCTGTCTGAGTCCGAGCGTTCTTATTCTCTCAGACTCCGCCCCTTAGACTCCGCTGTCCGAAAGTCCTGTCAATCAAATTGTACCACCCCTAGGTAAGACGGGGTGGGTTGGTTTGACGTAACCCGCAATGGTCACTAATCCCCCCTTTACTCTGCTTTGACCCGTTCTCAATTGTCGGCTCCTTTCATCTAACTTACAGCTACTATCTTCAAAGCCTCGTTCGCAGTTCCTATGTCCTTTGATTCCCAAGTTCGCACCTCTGGTCATCTGGCCTCGCCCGTTAGTCCAGCGGCACCTCAAAGGCCAAACATATTCTAGCGCCCTAACCGCCCTAAATTCCCGACAATATTATAAACCCTTACCTTGTTTACGTCTTTTCCATTTAATTTTTTATAAGCCATAATTGCAGTCACACCCCTAATTTTGTAGAGGCACATAGAAGGTGAGACATGAGATGCGGGTAGGCGGCACAGTCAATGACTTTGTGTGCACGATCCATTTAAGTACCTTTTACAATATGTTCTATTTGTCAATAGGATAAAACTTTTTGTATTGGATTATCTTTTTTTTTTTTTAAAGAAATATGTCCAATACAAAGTAGAGGATAAAAATCATATTTAATTATTATTTTTTTAAATGTCTAAATGGACGTTTTACAATTTTCTCAGCAATGCTTTTAAAACATAATTTAACTCCATGTTCTTGGATTGTGCACACAGAGTTGCCACCCAACAGTGACTTTTCCCTATTGTTTCAAAACTTCTTTAAAAAAATCGTGTCAACCCTCGCGCAGCCTCGTGTTACACGAGAGACCGGAATGTAAACAGTAAGAAACGTCTACCTCTAATCTCGTGGCTTGATACTGGACTACTGGACTATTGGACATCAATCAAAGTTCAATAACCTGAAAAAACTCGGAGATAACTTGAAAGAAAAGAAGTCAGCTTAGATGTGAAATGTACTTCTGTAGTAACTTAACAATGCTACGTCATTATGTACACAGTGACGTTGACTGACAAGATCGGAAATGAGCATTGCTGGCTTTCAGTAGGGTGGGGGAATGTTTAACTACGCACACCTACGGGGACATGTTTGATAATGTGACTCAACGACCGTGGGTGGGTGGAGGGGGGGAGGGGCGACGTGTTTTTGTTAATATGTTGCACGAACATGTTTGTCTTTTTGTTATAACAAGGGAAAAGACCAACTCAAAAGAAAGATAAACTTTTTACGTAGCAATATAATTATTTTATGTAATAGTTCGATTGAAGTGCTTTCTAAGTTTATTTCTCAAGGCTTAAAGTAACCGCACCCAAACGTCATTTAGAGGTTGTTGTTTTTTTTAATCCCGTAAAAAAGCAAGTTTTTCCACTATAAATCCTTTATATACGAGACATAATTATAAGGATGTTCATTAAATCTATAATACGCAGGGCAAAACAATCCTTAAATACAAAATTCTAGTTAGAATCTATGTCTCGTAAAACGTGTTTAATATAATGCGCACCCATCGTGAATATATTTTTAAAACGTAATGTCAATGTAATGCGCACCTTATTGCGCGACATGAAAGGTTGTTGAACATAATACACACCACAACACTATCTAAAAAATTGACATGATACATAGAGATTTTAAAAACAATTATCTAAAAATTAAATAATTTAATTACAGTACATTCGATCGCTCTAAGATTTTGAGCCATCATTTTCATCATCGACACGAATCTGCCTGCAAAATGTCAGCTAGCTAGCTTACGTGGAAGTGGGTTAACAATGGATCTAGATTTTTTTGGCAAGCTAACAATCAAGGGCTCAAAAGGACACAACGAGTTAATATAAAGGGTTAAAAAAAACTTTTATAACATGAAAATGTACAAATTCATTCCTGTAGCCTACACCAGTCGGACCATTAAAACCTTGCTTTATGGTTTTATTAATATTAGCTAAAATTATTGTTTATTGCTTAGGGGCCGTGCATAAAGTACGTAACGCTGTTTTTGACCATTTTTGACCCCCCCTCCACCTCATCACAAAGTGTCACAAATGTCGGGAAGTACCCCTCCCCCCCCCCAGTCACACTTTCGGAAAAAATATTAATTAACAGCTAAAATTTAATCGAAAACCTAAAACACACTTCACTTTTAAACCGCCTTAAAATATAAATATTAAAAGAACTATCTGATTATTATATGAATTTAATAGTAGAATAACTAATTGTCAACATTTGTCAAGTTATTCTTTGAAACAGTAACTCAATCAATTGAATTTGAAAAAAAAAATTGCAAAAATTAGACTTCACAATTATACTTTCTAAACGGTCCCTTAATCACAAATTTAAACTATATTAGGAATGCATTAACTCAAGAAACACCAATCTTATTAAAGTTTTTGTCGTATTCCAACCAATAGAGCCGAAATAATCCATGAATAAGTTGCACTCTTCAACAACAGAACAATATTAGACACATCTGATCAATAAATTAACCGCTTAATTCATATTAGTATTCCATCCTCTTGAAAAATAAACCGGTCGCGAAAATAATGTACTATCCATCAGTGCTACTCAAAGTGGTGGTCCGCGGACCGCTGCTGGTCCGCAAAAGTTATTGTATACATTTCGCTCCCACGTTATTCAAGGTAAAATAGTACACCGGTCCGCAAAAGTTATCATATACATTTCGCTCCCACGTTGGTCAAGGTAAAATAGTACACCGGTCCGCAAAAGTTATCATCTACATTTTGCTCCCACGTTATTCAAGGTAAAATAGTACACTGGTCCGCAAAAGTTATCAGCTACATTTCGCTCCCACGTTATTCAAGGTAAAATAGTACACTGGTCCGCAAAAGTTATCGTATACATTTCGCTCCCACGTTATTCAAGGTAAAATAGTACACCGGTCTGCAAAAGTTATCGTATACATTTCGCTCCCACGTTAGTCAAGGTAAAATAGTACACCGGTCCGCAAAATTTATCGTATACATTTCGCTCCCACGTTATTCAAGGTAAAATAGTACACCGGTCCGCAAAAGTTATTGTGTACATTTCGCTCCCACGTTATTCAAGATAAAATAGTACACCGGTCCGCAAAAGTTATCATATACATTTCGCTCCCACGTTAGTCAAGGTAAAATAGTACACCGGTCCGCAAAAGTTATCGTATACATTTCGCTCCCACGTAATTCAAGGTAAAATAGTACACCGGTCCGCAAAAGTTATTGTATACATTTCGCTCCCACGTTAGTCAAGGTAAAATAGTACACCGGTCCGCAAAAGTTATCGTATACATTTCGCTCCCACGTTAGTCAAGGTAAAATAGTACACCGGTCCGCAAAAGTTATCGTATACATTTTGCTCCCACGTTAGTCAAGGTAAAATAGTACACCGGTCCGCAAAAGTTATCGTATACATTTCGCTCCCACGTTATTCAAGGTAAAATAGTACACCGGTCCGCAAGAGTTATCATATACATTTCACTCCCACGTTATTCAAGGTAAAATAGTACACCGGTCCGCAAAAGTTATCGTATACATTTCGCTCCCACGTTATTCAAGGTAAAATAGTACACCGGTCCGCAAAAGTTATCGTATACATTTCGCTCCCACGTTATTCAAAGTAAAATAGTACACCGGTCCGCAAAAGTTATCGTATACATTTCGCTCCCACGTTATTCAAGATAAAATAGTACGCCGGTCCGCAAAAGTTATCGTATACATTTCGCTCCCACGTTATTGAAGGTAAAATAGTACACCGGTCCGTGAAGCAAACGAAGATTTCCAGCCGGCCTGCCATACTTATAAAAAGTTTGAGAAGCAGTCGTGCAACACTGAGAATAACGTATCTTCAATTCATTTATGTGGGTAAATGTTATTGCAAACCAAAATTTTTTTTTTTAAAGTGCAACAAAATTTGCATTTTTTATTGCCCCTAAACGCCTCTTACAACACGTGACTCCTCAGACCATTGGCCAAGGAGATCAGAATTTAAAGAAAAGGTAAAGAGGGGAGGGGGAGGTGTGGAGTGTCTTTTAGTGTACAATTTTCGGTGATGACCTCAGCTTTGATAAAAATCTGAGGGCGCAATAATGACACGGAGAAATTTGAGTGCTGTACCCGGGCCGATAGATTTGCCACGAATTACTGGGGCCCGCAACCCGTAATAACATCCTATAAGGTTGAAGTGCCGAGCTTGGCCAGGGGAAATTACCGAGGCTAAGGGCCGTAATAAGTAGATCTCTGACTTAAGTACGCCCGGAATCCCGCGTATTTTCGCATCACTAACCCCAAGGTGATGAGTGGATCACATGGTGGTGTTTTTGTCAATCTGATTGGCTGTCGTGTATATCTAGGCAATTGATAGGTTTTATGGAATGTTTATATCGTTCACAACTTTCTGTTTTTCCGATACACAATTTTAAGTTTGCTGTTTGAGTTTTGAATTAACCGGAAACGCAGAGTTTGAAGATGTTTTTATTGTTAGAATTTAAGGTATTAGCTGATCAACATTATCTTACTGAGTAGGAATGTGCTTTAATAACCACCACTATATTAAACATAGACATCTTGAGAGAGTTGCATTTATATTTCAATTGAGGTTACAAATAACTAAATGATCATTATTTGTTAGGACAATAAGAATTTGATAATTCTTGCTAGCCTTTCAATTTTTAAGTTTTCAGAAACATACTATGTATATTAAAATGTGCTTATCGAATGTATTAAAGAGCTAAATAGCGTATTTTTAATGTTGTTATCATATAAATTGTTTTATTGTTTTAGTAATATAAATACTAGAAAGATTAAATAAACGAATACATTTATGGAATAATATACATCTAAAAATAACATACAAAGCAAGACCACCGAATTTAAAAGACTTGTAGCTGATTACATTCCATCTTAGAAATTAAGAACATTCCAAAACCCCTGTCCGAAATAAGACTACATATTATAGAGAGCAATCTCCGGAAGTCCCCCATTTCTTGACCACCGGAAGTCGATCAATCCAGGGGAGATGTTCATTTTGTAATGATTTCCCATGGGGAGGTCTTCAGGAAAAAAATCTTATTCCTATAAGACTTCCTGTCTTATTTGCCTCTCCTAGCGTCCGAATTTTTCAGCGAGGGCTCTGGGTGAAAATGAAGCACAAACGAAATTATCTTACCATAAATCTACCCCTGGACATTGATTTATGTTTTAGAACCTTAACAATCAAGGACGTGTTTTTAGGAGGTATTATGTCTTCAGTTATCTTCTTAAATTCCAACTGGGGGCTCTTGTAGTGATAAGTGTCCAGTTGTTAAGAGAAATATTAACTTGTTTAAAGTTGTTTATCATTATAATGTTAAAGTTCAATACTTACCTTGTGTTTTTGTTATAGATTTGGAACTGGGTGTCCTAGCATGACCAGTTGGCAGCAGGTTCATGCAAGAAGTTCGGGATGTCACCTAAGATACCAAGAAAAAATATTAGATTTAAGAAAACATCTGTTCAAAAGCAATGAACATGTTAAAGTCCAAATGTCCACCCCAGTAACACATCGACGTTATACATCTGACCAACAGACAAACACATTAGAAGGCCACTAAAGATGTATATTTAAATTTAAATGTCTTTAATTAACCAAAAATTACTAGCTAATCTGTAACGCATTCTTTTCATGGTAATTTTAACACAAATTTGAACAAACATGCGTGTTGCATCGTTTTCAGTAATTTTTAAGTGAGTGGACAAAATAAACAAAATAATGAAAGGCTTTTCCTATGCTTTAAAACACATTTCCTAAACTGCCATAATCTAAAAGGTCAACAATTATCAACAGTTTTTTTGGGTCACAGAAAGCTTTAAAGATGTTTCTAATTTTTTTTTAAATTTACAGTTATAAGCTGATCAGTGATACGTTTGATGCGCTAGTTGTTTGTTTACAATTAAATCCATTTAATATATTTATGCACTCTTTCTCCCTACTACAGGGGTGTGCAACCTTTAGGTTATTGCCGGCCGCATAAAAAAATACTTTTGCAAAGGCCGCAAAAAATTGTCCCTGATAAACGAAACGTTCACCATCAAAACTATACATCTCACAATAGTCAACGCAAAAGAACGATGATATAATTATGATGTATTGTAGGCAATCACAGTGCTTAACTACAAACAAAAAAATTCCATCGATATTCTTTCATTTCAATACTTTATTATTGAGCGTTGTCATGTAAATCCAACATCATTTCATACACGTACATCGTGAGTATATTTTTAAGTCGCATTAGTACACTGAGAACACAAATTGAATTCATTGATAAGCTGCTTCACTAACACTGTCCATGTAACTCAGCTGTCCAGAGTCCAGAAATTAGTGCCTGCCTTGCTCTTGGATGTTTGCCGAGAGTCGCGCAAAGTCCGGCCACTCGCTGGAGATCACCAGTCGGTCCTATTCATTACTCCAGATTGGTGTCCGCCAGTCGGGTTCAATATTGGGTCCTTAGATATTTCATTCGTGAAAATGACGCTTTTCACATGTAAGTGCTTCCAAGCAGCACTAGAATGTTTCTTGCTATTTCGCGACGCTTAAGATATTCCACAAAAACCACTTTCCTGGTCTCTAGTAGATCGCATTTGTCGTCCTCGAGTTTTAGTTCGATGAGTTCCATGTGGACATCCAAAGGCGCACTCTGTCTCATCCAAATGTAGAGAAGCAATGAGTCTCATAAATTCTGAAAACGATCTGCGAATTCCGACTACAGCGCTTCGAGGACTATTGAATAGGACGTAGCCGGGATTTCAGCTTTTCTAATTTCATGGCTCTGAATTGCAGGAAATGATAGAGATTGAGTTGTGACTTGGTAGCAAAGGAGATTTGTTAGAGAAATACTATACTCTTCTTTGCATTAGGCAAGCTGTTGTTCCTTCATAATAACAATTCCTAAAGAGTGTAAATGAATATTCGAAATTTCGTTTAAATATATTGCAAAATTGAAAATACAACGACTGCAGGTTATTATAATTTAAACAGATTTCCGCGGCCGCACAATTTCGTGCCCACGGCCGCAGCTTTCACCCGCCTGCTCTAGTTTTTATGTATTTATTTAGTTTTTGAATTTTATTTACCAAAATGTAAAAATTTAACGTGAAACTGTTGGTATAGCCTACTTGACAAATCATCTGATGGCTTAGACCTCCTCTCATATCTCAAAGCCAGTAAGGCATGGCTAACCGTACGTGGACTCAATATCTCCATTGATGAGCCCCGACATCAAAGGTAACCCATGGCAACCGTCTCAATATCTCCATTGATGAGCCCCGACATCAAATGTAACCCATGGCAACCGTCTCAATATCTCCATTGATGAGCCCCGACATCAAAGGTAACCCATGGCAACCGTCTCAATATCTCCATTGATGAGCCCCGACATCAAAGGTAACCCATGGCAACAGTTCAGGAAATAAGAGACTGGGAAAATGTACTTGATATTGAGAGCTCGACATTTTAAAACATGATGACTTTGGCACATTTTATTAAAGGTCAGTTCAGCCATGATTGGGAGTATACTATACGTAATAGTAGAACTTAAAACTAGCTTGTGAATAAGAATATTAATAATAATGTGCCTATTTTTGCATGTATGCTTTTAAAATAATAAAAATTGTTCTTGCCAAAAGGAAAATGTAATTGAAAACTTATTTAGTTTAAATTAACTAGATTTAAAAACTCCAAATTTTATCTAGAAATCGTCAACACTTCAGTTAAAAATGAAATTGTTAACAATGAAAGTAGCAATTAGAATCTACTTATCCCCCTACGATGTCACAAGTAATGCTATTGTTTAGAAAAGTAATTTTAAAAGTTTACATCAATCTAGATACATTGGACTTACATTCTCGTTAAGAAAATTAGTTTATTTGACACGCCTGTAAAAAATGTAGCCAAACATCTTTATTAAAGTGCAAAAAATTTTTTTTTTAAATAATTGTATTTTAACATTACATAAGAGCCAATAAGCCATTCAACTACAAAACTATGTTTGTGACTAGCAACAATATATTAAAAAATTTTCTCTTTTTTAATGTATTATTTTTTATTTAAAGCGTAGAAAAAAAAATGCTTGTATAACGAAATAATAATGCAAATGTGTACCATAATAATAATAAATATAATAATAAAATGATAATTTATATAGCGCTGTATCCCAGCAAGTAGCCGGGCTCACAGCGCTTTACATGGAGATAACAACACAAATATTAATTAAATAAACATTCATATCATACTTACTACATAAATGACAATACGTTTATACATCAGATACGTTAATCATTAAAAGAAATGTTTTTTCATAACTTGATGATAGTTAAATGAACTCACTCCCGTTATTGCAGGGCTATTTACTACACACTTAGAACAACCCCCGATATTTCTCTTATATCTAACTAAGTGAATGAAACTTTTATTTTCAAACGTCATTGTTTGAGTTAAATATAAGAGTCCTTGCTTCGTATAGAGTCAGCTCTTAGCCAGCCAATCTAGTCTGGGACAAACAAGTTCTCAGTCCATTTTTTTAAATATATCAATTCTCATCAAAGAGACTATTAAAGTGAGAATGACATTATGTCACGGTTGACTGGCCATCGCCAAATTTTAAGGTCCAGTGATGAAAACCAATTTCAGATCAATTCCAGGGAACTCGATTGTCGCGGTAGAGCGATTTATAGACTTCAGTGAGACGTGAGCAAATGCAAAACAACAAGAGCTCTCCGTTATTTGAAGGGGTGGGGCGGGGGAATACACTTTCAGATACTCTCCTGTCAGGAGAGTTTGGATTTTAATCCTGGACCCAGTGGTTCTCAAGAAATACGTCATGGGTGATAATTTAGTCAGCACGGTTCTCATGTC
Source organism: Radix auricularia (assembly GCA_002072015.1). NCBI lineage: Eukaryota > Metazoa > Mollusca > Gastropoda > Lymnaeidae > Radix > Radix auricularia. Next base: position 1,115,751 of record MUZC01000036.1, on the reverse strand, counting down.
AGGCACAACACAAATAGGTGATCGTCATAAGTCAATATTGAGTATTTGTAAGGTTTAAGTTCTCTCACAATTAAAGCAATATATTAAAATCATATTTTCTCGAGATACGACCAATATTTTTTTTCTTCAAATTTGGTTAAAATTCTATTATACATTTCAAAATCAGTACTTTAAAAAGTCATTCAACCATTCCTAGGTCCCGTCATTCAGCCCAAACTCTAGCTAACTAACAAGTCATTCAACCATTCCTAGGTCCCGTCATTCAGTATAAACTCTAGCTAACTAACAAACCATTCAACCATTCCTAGGTCCCGCAATACAGTACAAACTCTAGCCAACAAGTCATTCAACCATTCCTAGGTCCCTTCATTCAATACAAACTCTAGCCAACAAGTCATTCAACCATCGCTAGATCCCTACATTCAGTAGGCGCTTTCACTCCATTGTGCAGACTTTCAGCCGTCATGGAGATTATCAAACGTTCAATTGGGCGTGTCTATAAAACCAGTCATACGTGACATTTCGTTTGTATTGTAAAGTCTTGTCCTTTAAATTGTGCGAGTGCTATTAGAGTTTACACAAATGATGTATTTTGGAAAAGTTATTATGTTATGAGGAGAATAGGAAACAATAGGATTCCATAACAAGTAAAGAAAAATGTTTTACTTTAATAGAACTATAGAAAAACTTATAGTATCATATCAAGTATGGAAAAACAAATATTAATGTTATTAAGAACAATATTTCATGAAACAAAAATTAAGTGTTTTTTTTTTAAAGCGATTTTATTATTGAAAATGCCTTGCCATATGCTATATTTTTATTCCCAGAATTATGCCCCCCCCCCCTGTCTGTCACTCTCCTAATATACATGTTACAGGCAAGGTGTCAAATTCAGGCATTCTATAGAAACGCTAAGCAATGTATAGAATGCCTGATGGCTTCAGGCAAAGTATGGAATGATAGTTATTTCATAAATTCAGGAAATTTACAAACAATTGGAGAACTGGCCTGCCATGAAGCTCATTCATGGCTAGATGCGCCACATACAAAGCCAGGGAAGCGTCGAAAAAGCTGACAATGGCATCGAAAATATCTGGGTGCTTGGTTGCAAGATAAATAACTGGCCACTGGAGTTAGGGGTAGTGGTTAGTCCAACTCAAAGCGAGCAGAGCTTTTCATTCCGAGATTAAAAGATCAGCATATGAAGTTCTCTTCGGTTGCAAAGCCAAAGTATGGTTTTACAATGACGACCCTACCTGACGATGTTTTAAAGGATGTGGAATCAGAGGAAGACCTCGAAAAAATATTACAGAGGTTACAACATGTGCCTTATTGTTTATTACTTCCACTTTAAAATACGTAATTATCAATAATGATTTTTTGTGTGCTCTTATTACACTTTGCCGAAAAGAAATCCGGCGTTCTATAGAATTCCTAGGCAAGGTTTGCTAAAGTTTTACTAAGTTCATACTTTGCCTGAAATCATCAGGCATTCTATACATTGCCTAGGGCTAGGCATTCTATAGAATGCCTGATTTCACACATTGCCTGTAACATAATAATATAGATCACATAAACACATATATGAAATGACAATATTTTTTAAACTTTGACTTGGCGATGCTAACACTTTGGAGAAGTCAGTGTGTCATTAAAATAACCACATCTAGCTTGTAGCTCCCACTAAAATAACTCCACATATTGCTACCTTCTGTCACTAAAATAACTCCACATATTGCTACCTTCTGTCACTGAAATAACTCTACATATTGCTACCTTCTGCCACTGAAATAACTCTACATATTGCTACCTTCTGTCACTAAAATAACTCTACATATTGCTACCTTCTGCCACTGAAATAACTCTACATATTGCTACCTTCTGTCACTGAAATAACTCCACATATTGCTCCCTTCTGTCACTGAAATAACTCTACATGTTGCTACCTTCTGCCACTGAAATAACTCCACATATTGCTACCTTCTGTCACTGAAATAACTCCACATATTGCTACCTTCTGTCACTGAAATACCTCTACATATTGCTACCTTCTTTCACTGAAATATTTCTACATATTGCTACCTTCTTTCACTGAAATATTTCTACATATTGCTACCTTCTGTCACTGAAATAACTCCACATATTGCTACCTTCTGTCACTGAAATAACTCCACATATTGCTACCTTCTGTCACTGAAATAACTCTACATATTGCTACCTTCTGTCACTGATATAACTCTACATATTGCTACCTTCTGTCACTGATATAACTCCACATATTGCTACCTTCTGTCACTGAAATAACTCCACATATTGCTACCTTCTGTCACTGAAATAACTCTACATATTGCTACCTTCTGCCACTGAAATAACTCTACATAATGCTACCTTCTGTCTTGCCAAATATCTGTATCCTGATTGGTATATGATATGTCTTTAAGTTAACACTGACTTAAATAGTTCCAATGAAAAATAGGTATACTGAGGACGTGACAATTAATTGGTTTCATAACTACCCATGTTTGCAATACACGAGATCTGTTTTAAAGACAATTCTTATCACTGTTTCTTTGTTCATTTTTCTGAGATTTTGCTTTTACCAATATTTGACTTTTAATATTGAGATGTATTTCCTAAGACCTTTGGTTTGATATTTAGACGTACTTACATAGACTGTTAAAAACCTCAATATTTAGACGTACTTAATTAGACTTTTATCAAACCTCAATATTTAGACGTACTTCAATACCCTGTTATAACCTCAATATTTATACGTAGTGCCATATACTGTTTCAACACGAACTAGCGATTGACAAATTTCTCACTTTTTTCTCTCATTGATACACAAATGTACATAAACACTTCATAGGCCTAACTGTATGTAAAATTATTGTATTATTAACCTTTGTAGTTTTTGTTATGTATGTATACAAACACTTCATAGGCCTAACTGTATGTGAAATTATTGCAATATTAAGCTTTGTAGTTTTTGTTATGTATAATAATTAAAATTATTTCAAATAGAAATTTGACAAACTTTGACAACTCCACAGTACTGATAACAGAGTTATGGTGTAACTAACATGCATGGAGATTGTGGGACTCGATTATATTGTTCTAACATCCATTTATGAACTATATTAAATTAACGAAGTGCTACAAATAAGTGATGTTTTTTAAAACGAAGCCTGAATGTTATAATAAAAGAAATATTTTTTAAAGATATTGATAGCGTGTTGGTTTATCAAAAATATTATGAAAAAACATTTTTAATATTAATTATAAATCTTTAACGATTTTCTTTGTTATTAAAATATACATAATAATCAGTGGCGTCGCT
>MUZC01000036.1:1092300-1109318 GCA_002072015.1 Radix auricularia | reverse complement strand
TCAAAGCTTTGTGACGTCATGTCGGAAAAAAGGGGTGGGGTCTAAGTTTTTGTGACAAAGTATGACGCGGGGTGGGGGGGGGAAATCGGCAACGTCGCGAGACGTCATTTATAAACGCCCCCTTAAGTCATGAAGGGGTGACACTATGAACTACCGCCCCGGGTGTCACCAACCCTAGCGACGCCCCTGATAATAATTTTAATATGGATATTTGTTCAACGTGTATCAATATCATTTATTGTCGGCTCGGGAAAAGTTGTTCCCAACATCAACCAAAAATCATGGCTACATTATTTCTGACAACATGTCTACCAACAACTTCATCAATCACATCTGTCGCTCTGCCTACACCGCCATTCGTTAGATCAGGTCAATCCGTGAATACTAAACAATTAGTGCAACAAAACTCTCACCTGTGCTCCTCTTCTTGCTACAAAAAAATGCATTGAAAAAGTACAAAAAAGCTCAAAATTCAGCTGCCTGACTTGTTCTTGTGGCAAAAAACATGACCATTTTACTCCACTATTTCACTCACTTCATTGTCGTCTTTTCTCAGCTGATGGATATAAAAGTGAATTTAGAACACTCACGATAAGTTATCTTCCCTAAATCTCATGAGTAAAAAAATTAATTGTAAAATAAACAGATAATTGTTTGACGATCTTATTGGTGGCCTAGCTCCAGCAACAGCCAGGAAAGAAAATATAATTTCATATAATTCATAACATATTTCAAGAGATTAGACAATGAGCCTTTGTCACGTCTGGATTTTAAAAGAACTTTTTGCTATTTTAACCATAGTTTGTACATTTAAGTCTGTAATGATAAAAAATATTTTAAGTTGAAGATATATTACACTATATGTATTCTCATTGATGGACTAGGTATACAAGATGTATTACACTAATGTATGCCCATTAATTGAATTGCAGTTGAACAATCTAGGTATACAAGATGTATTACACTAATGTATGCCCATTAATTGAATTGCAGTTGAACCATCTAGGTATTCAAAAATCATATTTGGCACTGACATACAATATTTGGACTTATAAAAGGCCTCATGCCTTAAAAAGCTTATGTTATCATCGAGTCTAAATCAGGCCCTTTTTCTATGCCTTTGATTGGTCAAAATATTTTTGTCTATTTATAAATAAAATCAGAAACAAAACAGAACACTAGAAATCTCTAAGCAAACATCACAACGTATGAAATCAATCAGCTGCTCAAAAAAAGAATTTGTTCATTTGCTGACCAACATTCTACTTGCTGACCAACATTCTACTTGCTGACCGACGCGCCATCTGCCGTTGGCGGCCCACAATTTGACCAAAACAAACACCGGACAGCCAGGCTAGATTGGATTCTTTCCGCTTCGTTAGTCCGTCCGTCTTATGTTATGATTAGATTAACGATCCTGGTTGTGGCCGGCTAGTTGGCTACCCGGTGTCTGGACGCTGGTCACTCATCGATTGTGACTCGGATTGGATTAATCAAACTGACTGGGGTCGTGGCTTATAGATGCTAACGACATCTGTTAGGGATAGATTGACGTCAATTTTTAAAGCGTCTGGGGCTACTGTAGCCAACGTTGAAGAGATAAATTCAAAGTTGCTCTTTCATAGATGGTTTTAGTTTTTCTCTAACTAATCATTTTCTCAATTTTTTAAATGTTATTTTGATTCTCTTTTTTTTTACATTAAAAAATACAAACAACAATTATTGAATTGTTTTTAAAAAATTTCTTTAAGTAAATATACCTTTTCAAAGCATGCAATATTAAAGCATAAAGGCTGTAATCGAAAGAATTTTTTTTTTAATTTATTTTAAAAATTTTCAGAATATTTAAAGATTAATTCCAGTAAATTTTCTTTAAAAGTCGTCACACTAAATTAATTTTTTAAGTCTTTTATTTAAAATGACCGTGTTAAAAGTATCGTTTATCAGTTGAAACCAAAGTTATTAAATATATTATTAAATCATTTGGTCTAATTATAAACGTAAAGCAATGGCAGCAAACTACTAACTTAATTTTATTTTTTTAAAACAACAAACTAACTTTAACTCTGGTTTCTAATAGACCACGTCTTTCAGCGCAAATTCCAACTGGAAAAGTTTCATTTACATATTTGTAATGTCTGTGCTGTATGTTCGAGCTTGATCATGCAATGCAACTTCTCCTGAACCATACAAGATCGAGGGGTCGGGTCCTTTGCGAATATGTTAAGTAAATCGCGAAAATGTGCACGGGCCAAGAAAAAAAAAAGGAAAGGATTTTACTAGATTTCCAGGAATAAAACAAAAACGAACAAGATCTAAAAAATATCAGTACTCTGTCAAAATCTAGCCAACCATAGCATCTATCGGTTTTGAAACGATAGTCAAACGATAGCTATAATATTTAGAACAATATTAGAGATTGTATTTTTGAAAAATCTATTTTCGTTCGACTCCCGTAGTTTTAGCAGCAATTTGTAGAAGGCGAATAATTTGTTTAGTTTTAGGATTATTGATTTGAAATTACTTTAAGTGCAATTTAGAATGATTTTACATGAATAAGGAAATGAGAAATTCTTTGAAATTGTATTTGAAATACTCTTTCGAGTTTTTATTACTTGTATTTTTGTAAAAAATCAGTCTTCTAAATTTAGGGGAGGGAACCATTAAATCTTATGAATTTTTGATAAAATACCAGCTTAACTTTCTTATTTATTCATTTTTAATAATTATTTTTATAATACAAAAATCATTTTTATAATGTATAACTTATAAGAGTCTTTAATAAAAGAAATCAATTTAAAAAATTTAAAAAACACAGAGTCCTATAAGAATTTTAATTAACATAAATTTTTAAATTTTAAACTAGTTATTTTCTAAGATTTTGTCATAACTTCTCGAATGTATAGATTAATAATTTTAAATCTGGGTTAAAATTTATAGCGATGGTTCAGCAATTTTTAAAATATTACGTCATAGAGTGTGAAATTATATTTTTTTTATAATAATTGGAAATATGCTCTTAATGTCTTATATAATTCCTGTTCTCAAATTCACATTTCAACAATTATTTGAAATGGCCAAAGTCTTATGGCAAAAATGTAGTTAGTTCATTTCTAGTGTTCAAAATGTATCTATTAAATGATGAAAATATTATGTTCATGATATTTAAATTAAATAATTTGTCATGGTTGATGTTAGAAATATCGAAGGTACACAAAATATGAAGCCTTTTTTCTTTAAAAGTGAGTAATGAATTTTTGTCCTGTTGAAGTTTCTAATAAAATTTATTAAATGGAAAAAACTTTAGATCACTTAAAAACTTAAAAAATACCTTTCTATGCAAAAAAAATTTAGCCTAACATAATAAATTTACAGAACAATCAAGCTATTTTTCTTTTTTTATTTAATACAAATTAATTTTATTTAAAATATTTTTAAAATCACATTTATAACATTAAATAATAAAATTTATACGTATTTCTAAAATCAATGATATAAGGCGACAAATATACAAAGAACTAGCACTGCTTACGTCCCTTTAATCTCTAACGCAAAAAGATAAGATGACAAAATAAGAGTTGTCAAAATAATCCTATACCCACAAACACTCAAACTTCTAGGTCCTACATAGATCTTTCATTGTGAAGTGTGTGTTTTTGTTGTTTTTATTTTGTTCTAATTTTTTTTTTTAAATTTAGGAATTGATGTTTTTCTTACATTTTTGCTCGTATTATTGTTGTCTAAATAAGAGGTTCATCTTATAAACTTAATTAACAAAATCAGAAGAAAAGAGTCAAATCACTTTTATATTATATTATATTTAATGAGCCCTAAATCTTTGAATTGTCCTTTGTGTCTTCAAATCAACACTATTAGTGTAATGTTCCACCTACCCAAGGTTTACAATTTTTAGCCAGGAGTTAAGGACGAGTCTACATGTAGGTCATAAGGCGGGGCGACCAGTTACTTCACAATGACTGGAGCTTTTGTCATTCAAATGGTCGGTGCTTCTTCCTGTGACCTGCTACAACGTTGGATTGATGTGTTGACCAGCCGTGACACTTGTGTCCAGCTTGCCTGATAAGCGTGGTTAACACCTGGAGGCACAAGGCGGTCAATTTAGAGGGGTTACTGACATCGTTAGTAACAGCTTTCACCCCGGTCCCGCCCACTCCCATGTACTTTATTCCAATTGTCTTTTCTCATTTTCAGGAAATTGAAATTTTAAAGGTATTACAGTCGGTATACACACACACACACACATATNTAGACTATATATATACACACATTATTACCAGATTATATTTTTAATATAGCACCAAAAGCTACTATTTTACATTGGTCAGAATGAGTACGAATGTTGATGTCAAAGAAGACATGTTTTATTTGTAACTTACAACAGGTTACATGCATTCATATTATTTTAGGTGTATCGTGTATCTCTCTTCTCTAATGGTTTTAAAACATTTGTATAATGTTTTTAGATTGAATTTGTTATTGTCTCTCGTCGTTGGTACCGTGTATAAAAAGTTCAGTTTCAGTATCTTTAAATTATTAATAGCTTGAACATTATCTACAATGTGATTTCAAACATTAATATGCACATATGTTCCATTGAATGTAAGGCCAATGGTATCGCAGGGAAACATGACTTATTTAAAAACCGCAGTTAGTCTACTGGTCCAATCAGCCACCTGTTTTTATTAATAACCAAGATCATAGCTAACAACGAAACGTTGTAAATCTGGCCATTTGGTCGTTATTGGTCTAATTATTACAATATACTTACATAAACACAACATTTATCCCGAGCACCTTGAAATTAATCAGATACACGAGGAAATAGTTTGAGATGAATAGCATTGCTAAAAAATATCTTTTCTTTCATTGTTGTTACACACTTAGCCTCATTCACCATGTGTTTGTTAACTTCTTTAGATAACTTTATATCTCGCATTTATAGAGACACAGTTCGTACTGATATAAAACTTCTAGTGTGTTGTTTCAATAATTAGTTAGATTTGATTGATGCTTGTGGATATATTATGAAAGGTATTAAATAAGATATTGATTTTTAGGCGTTTTAAGATATTAAAAATAATTAAATATGAAAGGCGTTTTAAGAAATTAAATTCATGAAGTATAATTAGTATAAACAGTTGTACTTTGTTTCTCAGCGAAAAAGTTATAAATATATATTATTAAATTTTAATGGAATCTTTATCAATTAAAATTATATTTATCTATATTTAATCGATACAATTTTAAACGCTTAATTGTTAATCTCCGCAGTCCTGATGCAAAGTGCAACCCATAAAAAATTGACGAAACTAATTTTATGTATTATTTCCCGCTTAAACAATATTTCCAAAGATGTTTACTTTTTTTTTTTTTTTGTGGTCAAATAAGATTATACTAAAAGTTTGTGAACTTAATTTATGACCACTTCATATCTTATTATAGAAACGCGTGAACAAGAGATGAACCACGATGTTAAAATGAAATGAAGACGTTAAGGTGTGTTTTAAGTAAGATGCCAAATATGATAACATATATTATTAGCTTAAAGGACATTTACTGAAATTAATAACATGAGAAAATAGTACATCTATAAAAAAAATTTAATGAATAATTTCATGTTATATATGTATATTATATTAATAGTAAAGTCATTCATACATCTAAAAAGATATTTTAAAAATCACTTCCAAATAATCTTTCGTAAAATTGCACATCATTCAAATCGCACTTAACAAAAATATAAAGTTTTCACTGCAACATTTTTTTTGGATTTCATACACATAAAAACAATGACAATGTCATAAATAACCAAACCTTATAAACTATACATTATCATAACAAACAACAAAATTTATTTAGATCTGGATATTAAAAAAATCTAAGAAATTATCACAATAAATCCTTGTCATCAAAGTCTTCTATTTCACTCACGTCATCAATGTCTTGACATCCGTTTACTTTCAGCTCCTCTTCTTTGCTGATGACTGCCTTAATTAAGGAAAAAGAAAAAAAACACGTTACAAAAATGAAACTTGTGTTATAAAAATGTTATGACCTTGAGGGCAATCAACTATATCTGAGAAAGGTCACGTCTGGTTCGTACGCTCTCTAAATAGAGTGTTCCCGTCGTAACGCTCTAGTGAACGTGAAGATACAAATTGAGCTTCTGGGTCTACCTTCACGTCACCAAACGAAATAAATCTATTTTTATATCTAAATACTACGTTCAACTAATTGCCATAGTTTCCAAATGTTTAAGAAAAGACCAAGATCTAAAAAAAAAAAAAACTTAGCAAAGCGTCACCTGTGTGCAATGCCATGATAGAGGGGGGGGAAGGGTTGTTTGGCCGACGTTGACCTTCGGTTGAAGTATAAAATGTCGATTTTGGTGCCAAATTAATGTTAAATAAGACCCTTAATAATATAATACATCTGAATATCAAATGCGTTATGTTGTTTAGTATTCCAGGGGAGTCTAAAATCGTTAAGCCGGAACCAGTTACTTCTTAATGTAAGTTTTAAAGTAATGACTGGCAGATGTTATTATTACCTTTACTGTCGATGTAACCCTGTGATGTCTTCTCCAAGTGGCGACGACCCTTGCTTGTGTTCAAACTATGGCGGTCGTTATATTTTGGGGGGTCATTTGTTTCAGCAGCACATCTCCTGTCCAGTGTGCCACAGGTGACACGGCTGTTTAAGTTGATGTTTAGTATTGCTGATTAATATATCATACAGAATAGGACTGCATGGAATGGCGGAACTGTTGAAGCTCAGGTTGAAGTCGTTCACTCGTATGTGCGGTTTACTTTGCTCATCATCTATTAACACAATTTTTTTTTAAAAAAAAGCTTTAGAATGCGTTAAACAACATTTTCGACTTTTTTGCTTCATAGAGAATGAAAAAGGAAAATTGGTTGGTAATTGTGCTAAATTTTATGAAACAATCTTTAAAAACAATTATTAAATAAGAATGAGAAAAAAAAGTTTAAAATGACATGTTGTTAGAAAAATATACAGCGATTCACGTTTAATGACAAAATTATTAGTCACGTATAACAAACATTTAATACATGCTCACCTTTGTGATCCTTACTGAACCTTGAAGTCCTTGTAGACTCTTGGGTTTTGCACTTTCTTTTCTTACTCTTTTCTTTCCTAGGCTCTGAAAGACGTGAGGAATTTGAGCAAGGTTTTTCTTCCACCACCTTATCACATTTTACTCTTGTGTGCTCAATTCTTTCTGATAAGGCTTGTCGGCTTTCTGGGCGCTTAACTTCTCTATAATCATATCTACCCTTGCGGTCACTCACTACACTTTTTTCTCTTCTTTCACCTGTTCTGAATTTGTCGAAACGTCTGTACTGGCCACTTGATGACCTTGATTTTGACCTTGACCTACTCCGGGACTCCCATCCCTTGCGTATGACCTCATCCTCAGATGTCGAATGACTGAGAGAAGCCTGCCTTCCAGGAGACCATGGAGTCACGTGATCTCCAACATCGCCATCGTTAGACTTTGAGCTATGTTTTTTATCGGGACTTCTTGCCAAAGGTAGGTCCTTGTAGAATTCATAAGACTTATAACAACTTGGGTATTCGCTGTGATATCCTTCCGCTGTGGCTTCGAGACTTTTATAACCTCTGCTTTCAACATTGCTTTCATGAACGTTCCGCCGTCTTGTTTTCGAGTCTTCATAAGTGTATCTCGAATGCTTCTTTACGCTTGAGTAGTTTTCTTTTGTTTCATATCTCCTGTCCAGAGATTTATAAGACTCGTTTCTAAACTTGTCAAATCTCCTATGCCTCCTGCTGGAGCAGCTGTCACTGGAGGAGCAGGATGATGTAGAACTGTCTCTAGAGTATCGCCCTCCACCACGGCAGTCAGTACGACAAGTCGAGCGGCTAAAACGACTTTTGAGACCATACGATTGTGGAGACAGGGGGGAAACGGACCTAATGCCTGTTGGTCGGTCCATTCTGATGAAATAAATTATAGAAACTTCCTTTTATTTGAAACCGATTTTATTTAAAAGACATATTATATACAGCTTTGCTAAAATATTTTCAAAATAATCGGTGTCATAAGTTAATGAAACTTCGCTGAAAAAGAAACCTAATCAGCTGTTTAGATATTTAACTCAGACTTTCAGAAATAAGCATCATTTTTTTTTTTTTTTTTAAAGCTGAAATGTGACTAAAAGAAACTATCAATCGATATAGATATATATGGATATGAAGATAGTGATAAAGATAGAATTCGTTTAAGAAGTTTCTAATAGTCTCATACAATTAGATATAATAAAAATAAAAAAAACATGAGCATTACACTTCGAGCTTCACTTTCATTAAACATATTCTAGAGAATTAATTCTTTGTTGGGGATGTAGAAAGTTTAAAACTGTTGTGCCGTTGGAATCTTTTGAATTTAAATGGTGTTAAAGGTTAAAAATTAATCATATCAACTCATGAAACAAAATACCTGTTAAAAGCTATTTTTAATCGATATAAAACTTACCTTAATGTTGTCTTTAATCCTTGGAGAGATTACTAGAACCTCGAGAAAACGAAGAAACACTAATAAACAGTCACAATGAATATCCCAAATCCTCTAACAAGGTAAGGCGCGTGTCTTAGTCTGTGGCGTCATGGACATGACGTTATAAAGGATCGTCACAGGACTGCACTGACCAATCAGCGGTCTTACGCCACTGGTCATCTAGCTTTTGGATTGGTCGATACCCCTCCCCGCCCGCACCATTGGGTAGATGTGTGGACAAGGTTGTGACACGATGATACGCATGACCCAACACGGAGGCCCAGGTTGGTGGCGCAAGGTGGGTGACGATGGTCGTAAGTCACGTGTTTCAGGGAGGGACTAAACCATAGCAAAGGTTGTCCGCTGGGTGCAGCTTCTAAAGTCGTTTAAATAGGGCAACACTTTTTTCATGAGATTACTGTAAATACATGTTTGTTAATAGCTTCGAATTTTTCAAACGTAGGGAATATTTAAAGCAAAGCTTGTAGCAAAAATGATATTACAGTAAAAATAATAAATCTCTTGGTACTCGACTAAAGTACTCAAAGAAAAAAAAAGAATATCTTTATAAAAATAAGCCCCCCCCCCCCCAAAAAAAAAAAAAAATAAAAAAATCATTTTCGTAATAATATTTATTTTAATTTTCAATACACCAAATAGCATTTTTTGTGATTTATAGTTTTCAGTTTTAACTTCACAATTTATTGTGATTGTGCTTTATATTTTGTAATTTGTATTTTAAAAAATCAAATCAAAGGAAAAGTAAATAAACTAAGTGAGTGACCGCAACACGGAGACTTGGTAATGTTGAACACGTATTCATGAGTGGCTACTTTAGAATTTATGTGTGCCAAGTTTTATTTCCAATAAGCCAGTAATTTAGTTCATTATTTTTGTTGATGCAGCGAAACAATAGACATTAAATTTAAGATAATGACTCTTCGGAAGAATAAACCATTTAAGCACTCAAACTTTGTTCACAATAGTTTACTTACGTTAAAATCAAACTTGCATCTAACATAGGCACCAGCATATTAGTGTTACGTTCATACGCTACTTTCACCCCTATGTTTTTCAGCTCCGTGACATTAGAATCAGATAACTTTTGATTCATGATGGAGTTTGAAGTTTTGGCATCATAAACGTTCTCGTATTTTAATATACTGTCTTCTTTTCTTTGTATTTTAAACTCTTTGCTTATTTTTTTTTATTTATTAAAATTACGTTAATTTTTTTTTTAAAGTTTAGAAGCTTATTAACAAACGAGAACTTTGCCGCTCCCCCCCCTTCCCGCCGCCTAAAAATAGGTCACGCAGACCATTCGATTGGTTCATGTTTTACATTGATAGGAACCAGAGAGCAGTAATTTTTGCTTTAACAAAACTATCGGATTTCTAATGTGAGAAATCAACTAAGTTACCACCAAATCATTGTCAAGTTCTCATACTAATTAAGCCCCTTGTTCTTAAGTGCTATAGCATTAGTACCAGAAGAATTTAAACTCAATAAGGATTCTACAGTTTTGAAAGAATTACGTCCACATAATTAAATAGTTTTTTTATTTTTTGTATATTTGGTTTTTATTTTATTCCCATAAAATTTCCACCTTCTTGTCCAATTTTTCTTGTTAGAAACTAATCAATGACTAGGAATTTGCCACCACAAGCCAAATGTCACCCGGGGCATTAGCCCCCGCCCTTGCCCACCCCTTTGCTACGCCACTGGTCTTGTTCTTCTTGTAAGTAATCGATTTTTTAATTCCAATTTCTGATTCCTTCCAATGGCATAAAATGCTGAGCCCTCGTTCATGAATGACTATTTTTGGAAACATGTGTGCCAAGTTTTAATTCCATTACATCAGCAATTGTGTTTATTAATTTTGTTTATGCTACAAAACAATAGACATTAAAATTAAGATAATGATGCTTTTGAAGAATAAACGATGTAATTACGCAAGCATTTTCCCCCAGTAATCTATTTACTTGAAAATCAAACTCTGAATCAATTATATGTTTCCATCCCATTATTGTAATGGTCGTATACTACTTCAGCCCGTATGTTCTTTTAGCTATGACGTATTAGTATCAGAAGATTTAAGATTCATTACGTAGTTTAAAGAGTCGTCATTTGAAACGTTTACGTATCTTTATATAGTTTCTTTATTTCATTTTTTTTTCCAAAAATATCTTGCCTTTTCTTTTTTTTTTTTAAACGATATTTTAAGTTTTAATTCATATAATAATTCTTTTAGCCTGAAGGCCCAGGGGCCCAAAAATATTTCTTTGCCCAGTGGGTCCAAAATGATGTAAAGACGGCTCCGAAGTAAGACCCCTGAAATATAAGCATTTCTTCATATATTTAAATAATAAGAGATGTTAAAATGTTAAATAATAAGAGATGTTTAAAGTGTTCTCCTTAATCCATAAATGTTTACTGAGCTGCTTAATGGAAAATTATTTATTGAATTAGGATTTAGGGTGATAACAATATTTTATTATACTAGCTATATTTCTATTTATTGTGTCCCAAAATTTGTATATATAAAGGTTGGCTGATACCAGCGTTATATAAAAAAAACAAGTATCACGTAATAGTAGTAAAATTGTAAAACGCAGTAAAGTTTTGTTAGTCAAACCCCGGACCTTGAAAAGCGCGGGGGTTATTGCACTAAGCCCCCCCCCCAGGAATACATTTCAGACGCACAGTTTTATCAACAACGTTCTTGTATAAATTAAAATAAATGTAATCATAAATTGTAATATTCATTGTCTCGGGTCAATATCAATTTTTTAATCCCTTATGTTAACTTCACCGTCTTGTCTGTCATGGTCTTGCGATGGGGGAGGGGAAGCAAAAGTAAAAAATAACCAACTTCCCGTGATCCTATCGAGCTGAAATTGTGCACAGTGACTTTAATCCCCTAACAATGCATGGTATCAAAATTTCATATTGATCGAATTTACCGTAATTAAATTAATTCATCTTTAGTTTATTTCAAAATAGCGTCTGCTATTGTTGATATCCACGTGTCACTGGAGTTCACGCCAGCCATCTAGGACCACATTCTGTGTTATACAGCAAGGGGAGTTCAGTCACGTTCAGTTTGTAAATGCTTGTCGCGTGGTTTATATTATGTTAAACATAATCAATTCTTTTCTTTCATTCTCAAATATAAGTGATTTATAGTTTAAAAAAACCAACAACCTGTTTTACGGGTTGCTATAATTTAATCAATGAACATCATATTTAGATGTGGTCTGTAATGGGAGTGTCGACATAAATCAGCATTGTGGGACTTGTCTATGCGCCTTACTCACCAACCAATCCTGCCACACATACAAATGTAGAATGGTTTAGCACGAATGATAGATGAAGAGATCAATTGATTAAAACGATTTATTTCATGAGTTATAATGTCAAATAAAAATTTTGCACATAACATCACTGCACAAAGTTGCATACAATTCTGATACATTACCAGTTAAAAAATTTTTTCTTTGTTCATACATTTCTATATTTTAATTTTAAATTGTTTACTTATAAAATGCAGAAAGTACGGTAAAATTGCATTTGTAAACAAAAAAATTTTTTTAAAGCGCTAAACTATAGATAAACAATGCTTTTTTGACAAAAATGCGTAGTAATCATAAATTTAAGAAGTTTACTAAATCATACACGGTGCTTTAAAATCTGTGGTATTCATAATCTATATATTTTAGTCATTGGAAGCGTGTACTGTTTAAATCATAACTTGATTATATATATAAGACTTATGGAATACATTTTTTTTTAGAAAAGGTAATGTTGAAAAAAGATATATGAAAATAAATTAATTTTTTAAAAATCAAGTCAAAATATTATACAATAAAAAATATTACATAGCATCTCAGCGCTTAGCTAAAGTAAGGTTATTTGTTGATGATTGTATAATCTGTAGCAAAATAAAATTAGAACAAGATAGCAAACTCTTACAAAACGCACTGGAAAACAAATAAGTGAAAACTATTTAATTCATGGAAAGCTACTAATCCGAACTAAAGACGCAAATTATTAAGGAGTAATAATAAATGAGAAATAATGATGGAGTTTTTCATGTCTATTAAGTACTTATTTTTAAATCCAAGCTTTATAAAAAGAAACTTTTGCTGTTGTAATATGAATATAAAACAGAAATGCCACCTGACTTGGTGAGACCTGTACTAGAATGTGCATCTTCTGTATGCGACCAAATCACACAAAAATGGTTTTATTAGCAGACATTTTTCAAAAGATACCAGATTCGTTACAGGGGAATATTCAAAACTTACAACAATAACACCATTAGTTAAATCACTCAACCTTAAATCCTTAGAGGATAGAAGAAAAAATAGCAAATTAGTAATAATACATAAGACAATTAATTGTAAATAATAGAAATACAACACAGAGATAACTTAATACTATACATCCTTAGGATAAAAACACATTTCTTATTCCGTGAAAAACAAAAGAAATTATCGCTCTTCCCGTGAATTCGGAGTGGCCAGAGAAACCAAAAAAAAAAAAAAAAAGCCAACACCATAAACATTTAAAACTAATAATAATGCAAGACAAGAAATAAACCTTGGTTAAGCATAGGATGACATTCTCTTATGTAAAGAAGGAGCATTCTGTAAATGATAATTAAAAATTATTAAAACAACACCAAAGCATAGCAATATTACAGTAATGAAAACAGTAATATATTTAAAAATATGAGTAACTTACACAAGCCTGATCAATTTAATGAAAGGAGAGTACATCATTTATGTGCGCAATATTTTTATGACACAGTTAATGTAATTGTAATATTTATCCATATTGGCAAGTATATTTTTAAAAAGTAACATTATTTGAAAGAATTTTTAATACAGTTTGAAAATAAAATATATATGTTAACTCATCTTAATGGTATACTACATACAGTGAATATAAAAAAGAAAGATTGACTGTACGAGTGAGTGCATGTTTATTGAGGTGACGTCAGAAAACTTTCCACACACTTTGAAAAGTGATTTAACTGAGTTGTTAAGATTCACACGTTTTGATAACATACTAACAGTCCACACACCTGGCATTAGGGCATTGCTAACATACCGACAGTCCACACCCCTGACATTGCTAACATACCGACAGTCCACACCCCTGACATTGCTAACATACCGACAGTCCACACCCTGACATTGCTATCATACTAACAGTCCACGCCCCTGACATTGCTATCATACTAACAGTCCACACACCTTGCATTGCGACAAAGCTGTACTTCTCAGTATGTCCACGGTCTGATGTTAATCCATTGCTCAGTAAGACCATTGTGGAAATAATTATTTTATATATTTTTATATTGAATATCGATAGGCCTATTACTCTTACTACCTACTTATTTTTTTTTAATTTTAAGGGATTCTTTATCTAAACTAAATATAAAGTCGCAATGTTTTAAGTATCTTAATAAGATATCATTTTGCTAAGTGCATTTATATCAGAGAATTAGAAAAGTAAATTTTGTTAGTATTTTTTATCAGAAGAATATGTTAAAATCTGTTTTAGAATCATGTAATCATAAAGCGATTTTTTCCTCCATTTGTTGCACTTACAATGTATGAAGATATGTTTTTAAAATGACGAAAACGTTTAATTATCGATTAGGTAAATGTGGATAACAAAACTGCCTTAAAATATTAAGGACAGTAGAGTAGTGTGACTTATTAATTGTGAGAAAAATGTACGTCAAAGTATGAACATACAGCTAAGTGTGAGTCTAAGTATGAACATACTACAAACATTTACATTTAAGTATGAACATACAATAAATACATGTATATCAAACCTAAACGTCAAATTGTGTTAAAATTAACTACCGATCGTCTCAACAATCCGTCTTACTTCCCTCCCTTACTCATTCCTTACGTTAAATTTGTACTCAAGCCTTCAAATTGCACCTGCTGATCACACGCGTCATTAGATAAAGTAACACTTTTGTCTACGTGGAACTGAAGCCACACTCATCGCAGCAGCCACCATCGCCAACTATCAACTATCCTGTCTCACTATAAACAGCGACCCACTCCGAGTCATTGTATTTGCATTATTTAAACCATTCACTGTTATAATCAGTAAATGCTCAAAATAATAATATTTACACATCGATAACGATAAATGGTTAAAAAAATTTGGGGCTGATAGCGATTAATTTAAATTTAATCGTCAAATTCGGAAAAAATAACGATTACTTAATTGTTCAACGATTTTTACTAAAGCAAAAAATAAGGATGTGTGACGTCATTAACCTGAAAAAAATTTCAATGAATGTAACAAAAACAGACCATTGACATTTTTAATTTAGTTATTTCTCATGTCTTAAAGACATTCTTTTTAAAAAATTAACAGTATTCTGAACTCAATATTGTTGTTTTATAAATCAACACAAAAAATGAAATCAAAGTTATGCATACAATAGAACAAATTGCATATTAACAATGGAAAATATTGCTAAGTCTCATTTCTCAAGTGTTATTTCAAGGCATGGTACTTCAATGGTCCAATGATTTTTTTAAAAATAGTATATTTAAAAATAAATTACAATTACAATTTTATTTTAATTTAATATTTTTAGAAATGAATCACGATTTGTAATGAACATTTTACAATATTTAATTTAACTTAATATTTAACTATAAAAATTAAAAAATCACTGTCTATACATTTTTAAACATAGTTATCAATAAAAATAACGCATTTAACTTTAGGCACTTAAATGAAAATTTCATATTTATTTTAAAAATATAAAAGTAATACAGCTCTATAGAAATTGTTTGATAATTAACAAAAACATAATCTTTTTATACGAAGGGATTCAAAGTTTATGACTTTTTTCAAAAACCCCATAATCACTTTCTTTACTTTGCTGTTTTCCTAAAGCTTTTGTGCCCTTTAAGCCATATTTTAACTGAAGTATTTAATAAGAACAAAATAATATTATTAGGGGATATATTTAAATATAAATTGTTTAATATAATGTTAATGACTTTAAATTTTGTTATTGTTAATTAAATAAAAACATGTTTAATTTTTAAATATGATGTTCTTTATTAAATTATTAATATATTTATTAATATAATTATTAACTATAATTAATTATTTATTAAAAAATCGATTTTTTAAAAAAAATATTTTTCTTTAATTTCAATTTGTATTTTATCGATTAAAATAATTTTCATCGATTGGAATTTTACCGATTAATCAATAAATTAATCTTTAATTTCCGCAGACATAAAAAAAAAATTAAAATGATAGGAGCAGATGTATCTTTAAAATAATAACGACAATTGTTCAAGCATATGTTGTATATAAATATATAAACAAAAATTCCAATTTTTAAATTTAATTTTTATTGCATAATTTAAAAAAAACTTGACTGATTATATTTTCAGGCATATTTATACTTGCGATTAATAATTTTGAAACAAGTATTCAGTTTGTTGTTAGTATGTATTGTATATGTTATAGAGATAAATGATTTCACTCCCACACAACATTATAAAGCCCTTATTTTATGTCTTACATGTATCCAAATCCAGTTTTTTATTGTAAATCTTTAAAAAATATTGATGCTTAAAGAACATTATTTTTACATTGTTGTAAAGACATTGTTAATGAAACAAGTAAAGATTTCCAGTTATGCTTGATATTAATAGACTGATTATATATTTTATTGTAAAAAAGGTATTCAATTTATAAGCATTTAAAAAAAAATGCTGAGAATAACCATATGTACATAAACACTAGTAAACCCAGAATTAAAACAGGTAGACTGCTTTCTATACTTTGGCACCATGGTCTGAAGGAAGAGACGTAAAGAATGTCCTCTCCAATAAAACTAGCACGAAAGGCATTTCCACACCAAAAGTCAGTTTGGAATAAGCCTGCGTCATTCGCTATGCTAACTAAAATAAGAATATTGTACTTGCAACTTGGTAGCAGTCCAGATGTATGGTTTTGAAATAAGGATGGCAACATACACTACAACTAATAGAATACAGACCTTTAACACCTCTCTGATACACATAATCAAATATAGCGGTGTGACAGGATTGATAAGATCTTGTAATGGGAGATAACACCAAGCTGTAAGAGATGTGTCCACATAAAGCAGCCAAACAAAACAAATGCCAGAAAAAATAGTCAAAAAACAAATGCCAAAAAGAAATAGGAGTTGGATAGGACACGCCTTTAGGAAAGACAACATTAAAACAAGCGAATAAATGGATCTAATATGGCAAACGGCAACTATGAAGACCCAGTAAGCCATGCAGATGACGTGTGTTCAATGATTTACAGAGAATAAGAAGAACTGGGAATGCAGGAAAGATATAGAGCTTTGACTGGGGTAAATAAACGGGGGAAAAGAAAGAAATATATATGTTATATATATATA
>MUZC01000036.1:1069907-1091226 GCA_002072015.1 Radix auricularia | reverse complement strand
TATATATACACATATTAGGGCTGTTATCGATTAATTTTAAATTAATCGTTAATTTTTGAAAAAGTACCGAATAATTAATCGATAATTTTTATTAAAGCTAAACATAAGATGTATGACGTCATAAACTGAAAATTTCAAGGAAAGTAACAAAAACAGGCAATTAACATTTTATGATTTAAATATCAGTAGTTCAATATAAAGTCAATGAATTTAAATTTTGTTATTGTTAATTAAGTAAAAACAATGTTTAATTTTTTATACCATTTTCCTTTATAAAACTGCTTATTTTAAAGTTTAGACTTTAAAAATCTGTTTTTTAATGGAGACGTTTATATACGTGTGTATATATATATATATATAATATATATACACACACACACACACAAACACACTCACACACATATACATACATATGTGTGTATATGCGTGTTTATGAAATAATTGTATCTGGTTTTTGTGATTACATTGTATATATTTTTTCTTATGCATGTTATATATTCCCAGGGCATTAGACGTAATTAAAAGTGTACAGTAGGCAGAGTGTCAAAAAATGTAATGACAATGCATTCATAGCAAACTTAATTTTTTTTTCACACCAATACAATTTGTGTTTGTATCATATAGAATACTTATGAAATAAATGATATAAAAACCATTTCATACTCTGCCTGAGGTTTATGTGTGACATAGAATAGTGCAGAAAGATGTCACATTTTTACTGTCAATTATTTATTTTGTCTTTTAACTTATGAACGCTCTGACCACGCCCTTGACCGGTTTTCTGCAGAGTGGACAATTCTTCATGGCTGAGGCACACTCTGCACATGAAATCAGATGACCACAGGGCAGAAACACGACGGCCACCTCCTTGTCCATACAAATCTTGCACACAGTCTGTTGACGGAGTTGGTTGTTCTTCTCTTTCAAAGTTTTAATTTTTTCTATTTCAAAAAAAAAAAAAAAAAAAAAAAAGAAAAAGAAAAAAAAAATCATTTTTTTTTCAGTTAACACTTACAAATATTTAAACATTCCCTACAAAATTTGAGAACGTGTCTATAATTACAAAATTAAAATTTTAATTTATAAACAAACAGCAGACGTCAATAATATTCAGAATTTTATAAAATAAATTATGTTCATTATGTTAAAAAAAGTTCTCTACTCTGGTAAAATTAAATCTAAAGTAGAACAATAAAACGCATTCCTAGAGTGGAGTTGCTATGGGAGGGGGAGACAAAATTCTAAAGTTCCTCCAGGCCCCTACTGCGTTCCCATATAGCAATATTGACTTACTTAAACGATGGTCATCATTCAGGTGTGTCTTTCAAGAAACCTGAATTATGGTGTCTACAGGTCAACATTTTAAAGAGCTGTATATAACTACATTCATTGACCCATCTAACCATCACGAGAATAGGAAATCCCAAAAATATCTACACAGAAATAAATGGGAACAAAGTCGCACTTATGGCCATGTATTTTTAAGTAGGTAGTCTCTACGCTAAAAGCCATGACACAAGTGCCACTTCAATGAAAGTACATATTCAATGTTATTTTTAAATATCCCCTACAATGAATAAATATTTTTTTTTTGTTTTTAAATATTTCCAATATCAACAATACAATGAAATTTTCATATTAAAATATGATAATTTTTTTTTAAATACGCATTAAAATACTAAATATAGAAACTCACACCTTAAAATTAAAAGTGGAAAATTGTAAGGAAAAACAAAGTGTCTAGCTGTTAAAATAACTTAAACATATTTCAAGTCTCATATCCCAGATTAATAAGTAATTTGGTTGAAGCATGTTTGAAAATATTTCAATACATGGTTTTAAAAATTATTCCTAGAGACTGCGTTTGTACTCGTTTGTTTCAATCGGATTTTAGTCTGATAAATATATTTTTATATTTTTATGATAAGGCTTGTAATGCTGTTGAATGCAAACGAAATTTAATAAGCTAGAATGGATTTAAAAAAGAGAAAGAGAACATTTTCAAATCAAACAATGAAAAAATCTTCCTATCAGCTTCTTATCTGTTGAAAGGGAAGCCTGAAATAGATAAGATCAAAGCTGACTTTAATGACACTATTAAAACAAAGTTTTAATCTATATGAGCCATGTAAAATGTTTATAGTATTCATTTTCTTCAAAGATTACACATAGTGTTGACATGTATGTGCTTTTGTTTGTTTGTTTGTTGTTGTTGTTTTTTTTTTGAGGGGGGGGGAGAGAAGGGTTGTATTTTGGTTAGAAAGCGATTGTTGTGGGGGGGGGGGGTACTAGATCTTCACTAACGTTCTCCGGTAGCCAGCGATATACCAGTTAAACGGAACAACAAAGGAAAATACGTCAAGATCTTTTATTTAAAAAACTGTATGTTTATATATTCTGAACAGATTTCTCGCGCGCAATGAGTTTTCAAATATCATGTATGCTGTTTCTAATTTTCTGTACGGTTAAGTTTTCCATTGGCACATATATTCCAACTAAAATTTGTGACAGTTGACGAAAATTGACGAGATTTGTATTTTTTATATTTGTATTTCTTTTGATTCTCATAATCCTCTCGAATGGGTATCAGTGGGCCAGGGGCGGATTAAGACTGCACGGGGCCCCGGGCTGCAATCAAACGGGGGCCCTATCCAGCCAGCATTCTTAAAATAAAATGATTGTTAACAGCTAATATAAGACTGTAACTAAATTTTAATGATGAAAAAAAAAACGAACACGAAGAAATAACTGTTTGATGTGTTCGCGGTAGTTATAATTGAGTGTGAAAAGTAAAAAAAATGTTTGCCCTTGCTGGTAATGGAACTCGACACCGGTAGCACCGCGAGCATGTACTATCCCCACACGACCAGCGGAACTTCTCAAAAATGGGAAATTTTAAATATATAAGCTATAATTTATATCATGCGAAGTGAATCAATTAAAGTTTTTTCGATTATTAGGTACTATTAATACTATCATGTCTGAACGCGATAAGTTGTGTAGATAGTATTTATTAATTTATTATATTTTCAAGGGTTCGTGCAAACTTTTGTACGTTTTTATTATAAAATATAAAAAGTTTGGGGGCCCCTAAACCGTCGGGGGCCCGTGGAAATAGCCCGTTCAGCCCACCCCCCCCTTAATCCGCCATGGCAGTGGGCCAACCAAAAAAATAAGCTATGAAGGAGCGAGATAGACGCGTTTCATTGACGTCACGTTGATCACAGCCCAGTAGGTAACACGTTCACAAGTCAAACGATGTAAAGAAGGAATCATTGGAATAAAATTTACAAGTTTTGAAACACGATAATTTGAAAAAAGAAACTCACATTTAGATTGCTTTAAAAGTACCAAAATATTTATTTTGCTAATAATATATATGAATAATTTCAATTCTGTTTTTATTCATATTGGCTTTAAATAAGGATAGATGTTAGAACAATTAATCAAAGTTTATACTCTAAACACAAGATAAATCTTCTGCATTAAGATTAAAATGGAATGTGTTCCACAAATTTAAGAGTTCATTTTTTTTGTGTGTGGTTATTGCTTACCCGATTGAAAACGAATAAACGACAGTTTTAAAAGTTAATATTTTAATTTTTTAGAACACGCAAAAAGTATGTGAGTGTTTTTTAAAACTCTTTATTGTTGACTGAGGCGAAGAACAGTGCTAAGGATTTTTTTAAACATATTTTTTGTTTATATGAGCCTTACAAATTATGTTTTACCTTTTCTTTCCTTAATTGTTTAATATAGAGTTGATAGCTTTAATAGGCTACTCTTGACTACCCACGAAGTTAATTTTGACCTTCAGCCAGGCCTACAGAATTTTATGTTACCGTTCTGTTACAAGTGATGTAAAACTCGATAGGAATGGAATGTGATTGATGATTGGAATTGAATTCAACATAAACATAATAACTTAGTAAAAATACATTTAATTTTGGTTATTTCAATAATAGCCTCTGCTGGAACCAAGGGCCGCCAGACAAGACGACAGCATTTTACTCTCATGACCGACTGCTGGAACCAAGGGCCGCCAGACAAGACGACAGCATTTTACTCTCATGACCGACTGCTTGAACCAAGGGCCGCCAGACAAGACGACAGCATTTTACTCTCATGACCGACTGCTGGAACCAAGGGCCGCCAGACAAGACGACAGCATTTTACTCACATGACCGACTGTTGGAAATACTCCGTAGATTTTTAATCGATTAATGAATGTTTCAAAGTTTCCCACAGACCCGCTTGCTGATTGGAGAGTTTATGTTTTTAAATATCTTAAAGGGGAATAAACAATTTAATAGCCCAAGTCAATCACCGACTGGCTGGATCTGTAACGCTATGACGTCATTTTAGGGCGTATATATTAATACAAGGTGTAGTACATCCGTCGATAGCAGTTAAAAAGCGTGTGGTGTTTCTCACCGTAAGAAAAATAGTATATGACGTCATTTTTAGCTCATATTTTAATTTTAAAAAAAAAGATTGAATTAAAATGAAGATGTAACTACTTGTAATTATAAAATACTTTGTGTACATTTCAGGACATGTAATTTGCGTATTTTTCAAACAAGGATAAGTTACTTGGCTTTTGAAAAAAGTGGGTGCCGTAGGCGCCCTACCACCACTAGTTTCTTAGTATCTGTACTGATCCCTTCAAGGTGGCAGTTTTATATGGTTACTACAATGTTATACATCATAGTTGTTTGCTCGGAAAATTTTTACCTTGATCGTTCTTTAAAACGAAAAAATACTGATTGGGTAATTTGTCTAGTTTTTTGTTTTGTTAATGCATTATTACCAAAGATATTTTAATGTGTAAATGTCACGTCAGGGAACATATCGGACAAAATGAAATTACATAATTAGAAACAGAAATTTGAAAAGAAAGACAAAATTATTAAGGGAAACGAATAAAATTGGGATTCAAAATTTCCTATAAAACATAATAGGTAACATAGAATGTAGATAATATATATTTTTAAAAATCATATTACATTTTCTTAAATAATTTTTTCTTTTGTTTACCCCCCCCCCCTTTAAAAAAAAAAAAGGTACTTTTAACTATTTATTCATCTATTGTCAAAATAGAGCCAGTGATTTATATGGCTAAACGGAAATTCATTAATCAGATAATATTTTAGGACATAGTAGAAATTCCCAAAAAATCAAATCTTTTTATCTTTAATCGCTGTGTCTTGGCGATAATATTAATCTTTTGGACTTTTTACTTCCCTTTCGTTCAAATTACTTCTTGTTTCCTTCCCTGTTTCGTGATCTGACGCACGCACTAAATACGTTTACATTAGATTTCTCGTACTCATAGACTAGAACATTTGTTTTAGAGAGTTTAGACATTAGTCACATATAATTTATTAATTTACTTGACGCTGGTGAC
This sequence comes from Radix auricularia, assembly GCA_002072015.1. NCBI lineage: Eukaryota > Metazoa > Mollusca > Gastropoda > Lymnaeidae > Radix > Radix auricularia. The sequence goes on along the minus strand of MUZC01000036.1, from coordinate 1,085,819 downwards.
GCCTACATGAATTGCGAGTCAAAGATCTCCCTGATTTAAACGCAACAAACTGTTCCTATCAATTAATCTGTAGGAAATATTATTTTTCCTAGATGTTAAATTTATAATGTGACTCCTATCCTTTTCACATAAATAAATGAACCATTGATTCTCAGAAAATAAAAAAGAAGTGTTTTTATTTGTTAAACAATTTTTCTTCATGTTACTCTTAAAGTACCGTGACTTGGCTAAAGATTACTTTTAGTAATTTACATTTTATATGGGTTTCACAGTGTCACGGTAGTTTAGGAAAAAAGATTTACAAGTCAAAAAAACTAATCTGAGAGAGGGCAGTAGCTCAAGTTTTCATTGAAGGATTGAAAAGATAAGCTGTCAGCTGTTGCACGTTCAGAGTCAATGCAAAGGAAATGATGTGAAATTTTAATACAACAAAAATAAATATTCCTCAAAAAGATAATGCAAGAAAACTTTAATTTATATCTATAAAGTCGTATGACTTCAAATTTCAATAAAGTTACTTTACCTAAAGTTTCGTTTGGATTAGTTACTGTCTGTGGGTCGAAACTTGAGGCCGCATTGAGATTTTGACGACCATCTTTATTTAATCTCTCCAAGATAGAATCAGACGACACAAAGTTAACTGTTGGAAAGAACATCATTTATTACAACTAATAATGGAATCAATATACCATAATTTGTCGACATTATAAAGTTATACTTACGTTTTACAACTTCAAAATATGAACGTCAAAATATTGCTTTAATTATATATATCTATATATATATATATATATATATCAATACATATGTACATATATAATACAAATATAATAATACATTTATATACAAAGTACACATACAATCCTTGACACGCACCCTTGAGGTAACATCCAAATAAGACTTTAAATAATTAGACTTAAACATTTATTTGGGCCATGAACATATCACAACGTTATAACTTTTCAACAATGAACCAACAAACATTAAAATATAATGAAAGAAGTTCAGTAAAGGGATGAACGTGTCAGTCGATTTGAACTCACATTCCTCTTTGACAAGCTTGGCGGCAAACAAAACTTCATTCTCTGGGTAACCCATGGCAACGAGTGTCTTGACGGCAGGGTCATTCTTCAATGGAGACTCCTTGGATCCTGAAATATATTCCAAACATATGAACTTTCTTTATATGTATTTCGTCATGCTATAATAAAGAGTTCTCACTCTCTCTCTCTCTCTCTCTCTCTCACACACACACACACACACACATACACACACACACACACACACACACACACACACACACACATACAGACACACACATTACATTACACATATGGCATGTGTATGTATATATTTATGTATTTAGTTGTTTTGTTTTTTTAAAAAACATTTTAATATAGAATTATGCATTTTCGGTATTCATTTACAAAATATTCAAATAATGTGCTTAAATATTAAAATACTTCTGTTTTTCAAATTACATTGTGTTTTTATAGCAAAGGGGAAAATTTGTTTTTTTTTTTAAAGTTTGCATGCTAAAGCACAGTTACAAGTTGACTATTGTATTCGATAACCTTTATGAGATGTATACCATGGCAGGGATTATAATAAGATTAACTTACCAAGCATGTATACTTCAGGGTTGCCAGTTCTATTAATCACCATCTCATAACTAATCTGTTAAAAATTTTAAAATTCATTCAATTTAATCTTAATTAAAAAAACTTGATACGTAAAGAAAAATTATTAATTTTAAAATAATCTCCATCCTAAATGATCTTGAAGATGAATATTTTCTTAGCGATTAATTATTATTGCCATTGCCATTACCACTGTGTACTGTTTATTTAGTTCCTGAACGATGTCCACAAAAACTTGTCCCATCTGCTGACGTATGTAAGCACATTTAGGAAACCACCTGGCATGCTCCACCCACACGTCATCTTCGTCCTCCCAGTTTCTCAGACCACCCCCACAGTAAAAACACCTGGCACAGTCGCCGTAACCTGCAGATAAAATGGCGTTTAGCTGTTACGACGTCTTTTTTTAATACTTCTCATCGAATATTGTAAGAAAACAAACATATTATGCCTGTAGTTTTTCTGTGAACAATACGGTATAATGTACTTGTTATTTTCTTTAAACAATACTGTATTTTATACGTGTTGTTTTCTAAAACAATTACGGTATAATTTGAGGTGTATTCCAATTTTTAAAAACGTTTCTCACCTGCGTAATAAAATCCTGCTTCAGCAAGTTGTTCTGGAGTAAGTCGATGGTCTCTAGGCCAACTTTCAAATGACCGGAGGCGAGTTACTTTGGGGGCGTATTCGGTTCTTTTGGGTCTTTCGGTGATGATACCCAACTCAGCGTAAGTAGGACCTTGTGGGTTAGGGGGATTAGATGATGCGGTTGTGGTTGTGTTTGCCTGACCGCTTCTAATGCTAGACCCAGAAGCTGTCTGCAATGTGTCTGTGGGGACAGTGGCTCCACCACCGGCCGCCATATTTTGTGGCATGTTGACGCCATTTGTGCTGTCTGCATGAGGATCAGACACAGCAGGTGACACTGTCACGGACACAGTAGGTAAGACATCTGATGATACAGTAGGTAAACTCAAAGATGATTCTGGATGTTGAGGCGTTGTTGATCTCAGAAGCTGAGGTGTTGTTGGTGTAATTGAAGACGTTGCAGTTGAAGGCTGGCGTGTAACGAGTAGCTCCAAAGCTGGTCTTTCAGAAACTAAGTCCTGAACTGTTGGGAAAGCTTGGCTACCCGTCAGGCTGTTGTATGCAGTATTTGATGGCACAGACACTGAAGTTCCACCATTTGAACTTTGAGTACCGCTATTGACAGGGGGTCGCTCAAATGGAACTGCGGTTTGATGTAGGGGTCTACTAAAGCTTCGTGTGGCAAATTGTACTCTATATGTTTCACTTGGAACTTCACTGAATCTTTCAACGGATGGCTGAGATGTCTCGAGAACAGAATCAGTTTGTATCAAGTTTGTTGCATTTGTTAAGGCCGCAACTCCATTAATTCTGTTATTTTGTGTGTTATCAACTTTAGCTCCATTGACAACAGATGGCCTTTGAGATGAAATCGGTTCATTATCACAACTTATCCCCGTAACCATTGGACACTCGGGGGACAAATCTTTATGTACCCAACTTATTGAATCTAATAGCTCCCAATTCTTTTTCTGTCTACAGCAGAAGTAGCAAATAACATGGTCATCTGAATTTTCACCACTTCCAATATAAAGAAAACCTTCACTCGCTAACAACAGCGAAGATTTGGGAGAACTAATGGGATATTTGGCGAACGTTCTAATTCTATTCAATTCCCGTTTAAACATGTGCCATAACATACCACAGACAACGTTTGGGTGGGGAAACGTCATGCCCGGTACCATGTAAACTTGAATATCTTGGGGCTGAGGCCGAAAGTGTAAGCCTGTTAACAGACTCCTGATTTTATGGTCTTGGAGATCTATTATTTCATTTTGTCTAAAAGGAATTTTCTTAAAATGTGGTCGCTTTTTAATTTTTTCATTTTCCTTTTTTTCAAGACTTGCTCCTACGTTAGAGTTTAACTCTTCAATACTTTCTGTTAAACTGTTTTTAAGAGAGTAAAAATTCGTACATCCGTTTTGAAAATTTGGTTTTAATTTAGATTCCTTATCATTATATTGTATGTTTTTACCCAAACCAATACATTCGTTATGTATTTCTTCATTACAGTTTATGGGTTCTAGCTTTTTCTGAACTTGTTTAGTATCGCTTGCAGGCTTTACGTTTGATTGTTTACAACTGTCACTATAAATGTCGCAATTTACTACGGTCCCATTATTTATAGAACAATTAAAGTCACGCGATACTTCACCAATCTTAATTCTCTGTTCATTTTGACGTTGCAAAATGCAAGTATTACCTAATTTTGAATATTTTCCATAGATTAACACTACTATTTTCATGTTTACTTGTATCCTATGATCTAAATTGTGTAAACTATGTTCTTTGTTTCCTTGTAATGCTTTAAAACAGCAACAGCTTTTTGATGAGGCTTTAACCTTGTTAAGCTGAAACTTTTCCCCTTTAATTCTACACAAGACAACAGCATTAAAAATACTAATTAAAATTAGTATAGCCTCCACTGTTTTTTGTAAAGTCACATGATTAAATTTTCTAAATGTAAATTCGTCCCTTGTATTTTTTGCATCAAAATGGGGCTCTGCATTGATGCAGTATAACTCAAGTTCACAATCTAAATGTTCGCCAAAAAAGTGATCGAAAATAAGTATCGTCAGATCCATGATTAAAGGTATAATCTTTTTCCCTCAAGGCATTAGCTGGAATGTTATTTCTGAAACAGAAAACAATTGAATATTTTTACACCTTGTAAATACGAGTGAAAATAAAAAATTTCTTACTTCTGTTTTGGAAGATTAAATTTTTTATACAAACATAGCTTTTTGATGAATGGGCTAAATGATGTAGATTCTAAAAAAATAACCCCCAGATAAAAAAAACAAAAAACAAAAAAACGAAGAATCGCAAAAAAGAAGAAATAATTTAGAAACTGTATGAGGAGAACAAAAAACAAATTTAAGAAATGAAATTGATGAAGCAGAATCTGCCAGAAAGCAGAGTCGTCGCAAGGGGATATGTCGATGTGAGAATCCCTGAGTGCGCGGCACTGTGGAGTGAGAAAGGGGAGAGTAAGGTGGCCATTGCGGATTAAAGGTGGGGGGGGGGGCTGAACGGGCTATAACCAGGAGCTCCGATAATTTTGGGGCCCCCAAACTTTTTATTTTTTCATAATATAAGTGTACAAATGTTTACACGAACCCTTGAAAATATAAATTAAATAAATAAGTAGATCTTATCTATTAATCTGATACCTGTTCAGACCCGATAGTCTTAATAATCGAAAAACTTAACTTGAATGGCTCACTAAGAAAATCAATTTTGGAATATTGTTTATATTTTTAAAATTTACAAATATAGGTAAGGTCTGCTGGAAGTGTTGAAAATTATAAGCTTGTGAGTCAAGCGATGTCGGCATCGACTCCCAGTGGTGGAATCGGTTTTTTTAATTAATTTTTTTTACACTCAATTATAATATACCAGCAAAAACACCCAAATTTATAATAAACCGGCAAAAACGTCAAACAATTAATGCTTAGTGTTCGTTTATTTTTTTTTATTAATATTTTTGGTTTGGAAAACCGTTCCCATAGTACAGACAAAGCATGAGCAAGGAACCAATGGACTATTCAGTACAGTGTTATATTAGCTGTTAGCAATCACTTTATTTAACGGGACGCTGGCTGGTTAGGGTCCCTGTTTGATTGTAGCCAGGGCCTGGTGCAGTCTTAATCCGCTCCTGTAAGGTGGCGTTGGAGTTGGGAAAGTGTGAAAGTGGTAGGCTAATCAGCGTGGGTCCTTTTAGGAGTCTTCTTTGGCTAAGTTTGTTAGCAGAAATCTCGCACTGATGGGCTAACCGTATAAACTCGTTCTAAATCTTACCATTTTTTAGACAAAATCTAGGGAAACGGTAGTGTGGTTGAATTAAGAAAGTGTCATTAGTCAGTGGCGTACCGAGGGGGAAGAGGGGGCAAATGCCCGAGGCGGCACTTTGCCAGGAACCGCAAATTCCTAGTCGTAAATAAATCAAATTGTTTTTTAAAAAAAGAAATTAATAATAAAAATAAAGGAACCCTCCAAAAGCATGCGAAGTTCTTGTTAGAATATTTGACATTATGAAATCGAATGTGAATTTTTCATGTCACAAAGAGGCATTATTTATGCACAAAAATGACAATATTCTCGAACTGATTAATAAGCTTGCAAAGTACGATCGAGCACGCCGAGAACATAGTGGGAAATTTTTTTATTTTATTTTTTTAACATGCAATCTAAAATTCAAACGGAGCTCATAGCAATTTTAGGAGAGATAACTCATGAAAAAATTATTTTTCTTCAATAACAAGATACCAAATACTGTTTCATTGTATTTGATAGCTCTTGATATATTTGACATAAGGATCAAACAAGTCATGTTGTGTGATATGTAAAGATTGAAAATAAAATAGTAGACGCTGTATGGTCTTCAAAGATTTCATTCGAGCAAAATTGAATCTGCTTACGACATTTCTGAAATGATTTAGAATAAATGATGATCTTAAAATAATGAACTGCACAGAACAACGTGTGTTTGTATTTCTTAAGTGCTGGAAAGTATTCCAGAGTTCAAAAAAGACTCAAAAGCATAAAATCTCATGTCAAGCTCGTTCAAACAATTAAACCTAATTTGCTAACATGATACTCTTACTAAAACGAATTATCCAACTATTTTAGTACCCTAGAGCGTTGTTACGCATTATTTTCCAAGTCAGGACACTGTAGAAAATACCTAATTGCTCTTACAAGCGTGGTTTTCAGACTTTAGGATACAAAATATTGCATACATCATGGTGTCATTTGAAAGTTACTTTGTAAGCTATGGAAGAACTGAAATATTCTGACAAAAGCTCAACGCACGAACATATACTGGTACTTTGCTAGTTACAATGAAATCTTTTTATTTTGAACATTATATTTTTTAAAATGCCCCAAATTTATTTACAAACGTATAGCTCAAGAGAAAAAAATTAGTAGTGACTACTCAGAGAGAAAATAATCGAATACAAAAGCATGCTTTGACATTTGATAACATTTTATGTGGAGACCTCATCCTTGTAATCGAACCTTTTAATCAAAGGACAAGACAGCAAATTTTAGGTGCTCGACGCAAATATGTATGTATCCATGGTGTTTGTGTAGAACAATTAATGTTTTCACGAGAAATTTATGAACTAACGATACGTTTTTATTTCAGTAATTTTCTTCATCAAAATACACTTAAGGCAACGGTTCACATGAACTGGGATGCAGTAATTAATTTAATTATTATTATTTTATCAGATAAACTAATTAAGCCGTCATTTAAGCAAGTTAAGATAAAATTATGTTAACATGCTTAAAATGCCGGCTTAGCCTACTTCAAAATAAAACTTTAAAGTTCAATAATCTCTTACCGAATGAAAAATATCAAGCCAACTACACACCCAGAAATAATTAGAAAAGAAAATGTGTACTGCGTACCCACACGCTAACGAAATGTAACGTCCAGCCTCACGCAAAATACATGTGATTACTGATTAGGTTGTTAATCTATCTAACAAAACATACGTGATTACTGATTATGTTGTTGATTAATGGAACAAACATTTTGTTTTGCTTTATTTTAAAATGTTCTAATAACTCCAGAGCTTAGAATTCAAGCAATTTGAAATATTTTAACTAAATAGCTTGACACAGCTAGAAATCTCCTACAACACACTAATGTGTCGCGACACAGTTTGAGAAAGACTGGGCTATTGTTATGTTTAGTGCTAATAAATTATTTCATAAACATAATAGTTATTATTTGTTCTTGAGTGAGTGACTGTGTTTTCGTTCACCACCGAACTCCTAGACAACGATTTTTTATAGTAGGTAACATCTCTTTAACAACATTTCTAAAGTTAAAAGATCTGTATTGATGTGTAGTATTTAAAAAATCAAGGATAACAAAATTTTTAATAATTCCTCTAGGTGATAATCTAAATGTAAAAAAAAGACGTAATGGTAATATACTGAATAAAATCATAATTTTCAAAATATTTAATGAAGTGTAAAAGAATACATAAATTTAACTTTTAATTTTCGTTAGCACTGGGACTTTTAAAAAAAAAGCATTTCACTCAAATTTCCTTGGAATTTTACAGGTATTCTTATATTAATAAAGTATAAATAAGTCAGTCATTTCTAAGAATTTGCGTCCATCATTTTTAGGACGATTATTTAGATTTTCTGAAATTCAATTATGAAAGGTTTTATAGCACGCTTTAATAAACTTAACCGTCTTTTTTGTAAACTATTATTTGTTATTTACACACATTGCAAGCGTCCATCTCTCCTTATTGTACAAGTAAACGCTTTATAGTAGTACATTCTGCATTATGAAGTTATTCAAATTCTTCTAGTACTATGGCTTTTTAGTACGCGAATTGTGAAACATTAAATTTTGGATTTTGGCTGATACAACTGTAATTTTAATTGTATTTTTTAAGTTGTTACATCATTTGTGGTTTCTTCAGATTAAAAAATAACCGACGTAATAATGCATTCCTTTTTAAATCCTTTATATTAACGTGTGGTGTCTGAGCCCTGCATGCGTGCTTACTTGCTTGTCAAAAGAACTTTGGATTGATTTTTAGCCCTCTTTCTCTTAAGCTAGTGAGCAGAAATTTTGCAGGCAGACTTGTGCCGATTATAAAAATTAGGTATCAAAGTTTCAGATAAATTGAATGTACTGTAATTGAATTTTTTGAGTTTCTAAATTATTTCATATATAACTATGTATCACGTTAATTTTTTTTTAGATAGAGTGTCGTGGTGCGTATTATGTTCAACAACCTTACATGTCACGCAATAAGGTGCGCCTTACCTTGAAATTACTTTTTTTTTTAAAAATATATTCACGAACGGTGCGCATTATATTAAACACGTTTGACGAGACATTACTAGCATTTTGTATTTTCGGATTGATTTGCCCTACGCATTATAATGAACGTTCTTATACTTACGTCTAGTATATACGGGATTTCTAGTTTTAAAAAAATTGGTTTTACGCTGTCTTTAAAAAAATATATATATTTATTATTGTGTATAGTTGAGGTTAACATCTATGGTGTTAGTTTCTAAAAATTAGCATTGGCTTAGTTAACTAAGTTTGTAAAAAAAACTTACAAATTATAAAATATACCTGAATTTCGTTGGAAATTAAATTAAATATGGTTTATAATATTAATAGATAATCCTTTACTTTATTGTAATCTGCTTTACAAAAAGCCTATTATTAAGTATGCATTTTATTTTCTTTCAAGATATAAAGGAGAACAAATTTTCAAACATACAACACAAAAACTTTCTGGTCGTGGCTACTGCTGGAAAAAGTGATTCTGTCAAGCAAAAGCTGTCACGGAGGTTTTGTTTTAAGAAATTATTCATTTAGACAAGAAATGCATTTTACCGGATGGTACTTGGAGGTCAATAGTGATATAATGAAATAATGATCGTGATATAATGTAACAAATATTTATAGAATATGTATATAAATTTTAAAATTTAAATAATCACCCACTGACTACACTTGTGTAGCACAAACTCATACCAGCCATCACCCAAATAAATTTTATGGACTTATATGGAAGCCCTTGACATAAAAATTGAAATTTTAATAATTTTCAAATAATGGTAACAGGAAATTCCACTTACACACAAACGAATAAAGAAATGAGGAATGGAAAAGCCTAAGCTGTTAAGAGGGTATCGACTGGAAAGTTGAAGCGGGGAGGGCTGGTTGATTCCAATAATGAACTCACATTATGTCATATTCTAAGAGCGTTCAAATACCTGAAATTTGTTTATGAGTAAACACAAAACCAAAGCCAGCCAAATGCACATATGTTAGTTCACTTTTAGTTTTCTCGTTATGGGCTCATCACATGCGGTCACAGCAAAATAATGTTAGGATTTCCCGATATACCGATTGAGGGGAAAAATAGATTTGTTAAAAAAAAAATGTTAAACGACTTATGACTCAGATTTGAAAAAATAATATACTTTTTGTTTCTAATAATAAGATGTAAATAACACACTGAACATGAATGTTGTATCAGTAATCTCAATGAATTCTTTGTTTATTTAGTAAGGATATTTAAACATGTTGACACCTTGTCATTTATAGTAGCTCGGTATTGCGCTTGAACAGAGTATTGCCAGAAATTAGAACAAGCTTAAGACGACGCGAGCAAGTAAGCATGAGCGAGAATTTTAAAGTTATTTTTTCGCCACTTTTCGTCGTGAAAGGGTACCCAACAACACCCAAAAGTTTCATGCTCCTACATACACGGGAAGTGGGATGATTAGTGACGAGTAAGTGAGGGCTTTGCCTTTCACATCTTGCCGTACAAGAAGTCTCTTTCTTTGTACCACTTCGGGGGATTCATATGCAGGTGCTTCCCTTTAGGGGGACAGAACCTTCCCAGCTTTCTGAACTAATAACTTTATTTTACAATATTTTATTGATGTGCAAAACTTAGCCTGACTGAAACTAACACTCGGTTAGTCCGAGCACGGGCATGGAGTAAAAAAAATCAATGGGCGAAAAGATCATTCTACAGAACTGAAAAAGAAACTTCACAATAATGAATTTTTAAAAAAAATAATAAAACAAGCCCAAAAGCTGAGTGAGGATATCATTTTAAAGTATTACATTATACAAAATTATCGTTTTAAATTATACGTTTCATGAAAATTATATTATTAACTAAAAATTCAAGACATCTTAGCGATGGTAAAAAAATTCACTGAAATTGGATGATGTACTCTGTAGCCTAAGATTCATTTTAATTTCTACTACAAAATTGTTGCAAGTGGCTGCATCTTCTTCGTTAGTGAACGATGATTATAGAGATTAGCAGAATGTTATACAAACCTTCTGTAATTATAAAACTACTAAAAATATATTATTATTGATGCCCAAAGTCCAGGCTTTAATTTAGATTTTGTGTAACATTTTCGCAAATAATAGCCGCTACGTCTCAAAGTTCGTGGAGTGCAAACCCCACATTAAACGTGTCACATTTTGATCGTCAAACTTTTAGGTACAACCTGCTAGGTATATAGAGTTAGCGATTAAAATTTATATTAACATGACAATGCTCTATTTTTAAGCTAGTCCAACTGTTAGATGAATTTGATCCTGTCATGGGTAACCTTGCTAGGAGAAATTTTAATAACTAACAATAATTTTTAAAAAATACATTATCCATTTAGAACATTCAAATTGAGGTAAATCACGTAGTTGCACATAATGTCCCAAGTCACATACTAGATGAAGTGAAAAATGTAAATATTACTCAATTATTGCTAAATGATGTAAAATTTATGTTACATTATGGACATCTAAGTGAAGTAAAACAAATAACCCTTGTTATGAGGTATACGTTGATTCAAAAAGAAGACGTCAACATCGTTAACATTCATAAACATTTGTTAAGGATTTTGTTCGATTGGTAGATTGCCTTTGGAAAACGTGAACGTAGAGGCCAAGCATATGATAATAGGGGCTTACATAATAGGAAGACTTGTGGAGGTGCAATCAAATATTAGAAACTCAACACTCACACTTTTTATACCAGATGATAGTCACCCATTAACCTGGTGATAACTGGTATGGTCATCATTAGAAAAGGCGAATATATATGTGATTTCCTGAAAATTGTAGGGTTTTCATTTTCTTTATAGACTTTCAGTTCGAACATATTTTGCTTAAAGTACGTTTAAAAACTAACCCTAAAACGTAGCAGTGATAACATAAGGCCGTTGAGGTAACAAATTGGTCCAAAATGTGATGCCAATGAAGAAGAATGTGGACTACTTTCACAATTTTTTTTAAAAAAATTCAAATAACTCAATACTTGGACAACGAGTTTGTCAGAGAAAAGACAATTTTATGAATGTCATGATGACCCCGTTGGACGGGAAAAATACAAAATTGAATTCTTGTATCACTTGATTGACGATTTCATCAAGTCTTTAGAACAAAAGATTATTTTCAGATGCAACATCACGCTAGGAGTTGTTTTTGTTTCTGTTTTTATATCATATATGGTATATATTATATACAAAACAAAATGATGTAATTCTGTAATTTGAAAAGATAGGGAATCCTTTTAACCGGCGGAGAACTACAGGATATAAACAGCCGGAAAAATCATGATGAAATGTCAGAGGTACGTTCTATATTAGAAAAATATTAGCATCTTTGGAAGCTTTTCTCTAAGACAGGGGTCTTCAAACTACAACCCAAGGGCCAGATGTAGCCGGCGGAGATATATCATCCGGCCCCTGGAGACCATTTAATCTTTTAAAAAATTCTATTTTTAGATGTAGTTTACCACAAAACTTCGCGAATAACATTAGCGAAAGCGAACACTGCCATTTGAAAAAGTCGATTAAATATTCTCTCTCTAAATGAAGACTTTCTACTTTCTATGATTTCATGATTGAAAGATACAGACAGAGAATCGCAAGATTAACCATTTTACACAGCAGAGCAGTAAGATGGCTCAGTTGTGAGAAAGTTATCAGTAGAGTATTTGAATTAAGAAAGAGAAGACATGACTTCCTAGAAAGTAAAGAAAAGTCACATTCTAAACTGTCTGATGAAAAAGGGGAATGGAAACTGCCTTTGCTGAAGAGATTACTGGTAATGTAAAATTTATTAAACTAAAAGTACAAGGAAAGAAAAATATAATTTCTGATCTATACAATCACATAAGGAATTTCAAATCTAAACTTTTCTTGTTTTTGGAAGTACAAGACAACTTGACACACTTACAGATTGCAAGTTCTTCATGGCTGAAGCAACAGCTGAGTTCCCCACATCAATTGCATGCACGATTATCAAATACCACAAGTTGCAGTGTCAGAAGCGGTTTTCTAACTTGGATTCAAAGGCAGAAGAAGTTAGGTTATTTCAAAAATCCATAAGAAGCAGATGTGGCCGGATGCTAAAATGAGCTGCAGCTGGAGGTAATTGATTTGCAAGCAGATTACCTCCTTAGTGATAAGTTCAAAAAAGGAATTTTGAGACTTACCAGTTCTTGCCCAGGAAGATTTTCCTAATGTCAAAGCTTTTGCATCAAGGCAGTGACGTCGTGAGGGGGGTGGTGGGCCGCCCCGGGTGACACCATCAGGGGGTTGACATCAAAGTCAAAAATTTTACTGTCATCTATTTTATGTTAGAAAAAAGAAGACACATTTCTTTTAACTAGAAAGGAAGTAAGAAATGCAATAAAGTACGTTAAACGCGAAAACGTTTATTTTTTTTTTAAAATGTCAGTTTTTACTTGCAATAAGAAAACGATCTCAATTAAATGGAAAAGACGTAAACAAGGTAAGAGTTAGCCTGACCGGACGTAACAAAACAGCGAACGTTTCGACAAAGAGCCTTTTTCAACGAACATACAATACACACATAAAACGAAAATAAAAAATAAAATGAAGAAACTTAGCTGCGGTTAAATCCAAAGTATCCAAGAAAAAGAAACTTTGAGATGTCCGAGCGAATTTATATAGGAAAGCAGTGATTTCACCGCAGCTAAGTTTCTTCATTTTATTTTTTATTTTTATTTTCGTTTTATTTAAAATAAATGCGTAATTTATTGTTGCAAAATAGAAGTGATTCAGTCTTGTCAGCATTCAGCTTGAGTTTTCTGAAAGTCATCCAAGATTTTATCTCACCAAATTCACCAATACATTCTTCATCAATTGGAAAGTCGAGTCCATATTAGAGGGATCGGTGTGAGTGTCACCTGCAAATGGTTGACTTTTAATTGAATGCTGTTCAAGCATTAGAAGAAGTTGCTTTGTATAACGTACAGAAACGCCCAGAGTTAAAACAGAGCATTGAGACACACCATAAACCAACTCAGCTCTGTTAGAGATACAGCCATCTACTGATACCACATGTGACCTGTAAGATAAGTATGATTGAAACCAAACCAGAACTGAGACCGAAATTAAAAAAAAGGTTTGCATGGTTTTTAGCAATGTTTGATGGTCGACGGTGTCAAAGGCTGCACTAAGATCTAAGAGGACCAATACAGAGATTTTCCTACTGTCCAGTGCAAGTAGGCGATCTTTCGGTACCTTTAACTGGGTGGTATCTGTGCAGTGAGAAGGTCTGTAGGCCGACAGATTGGTATTAAGAACAGTGTGGTCATTAAGATATGCAAAAAGTTGTTTGGAGAAAAGTTTTCAATGATCTTCAATAAAAATGAAATATTAGACACATGTCTATAGTTGTTTACTCAACTTTCACAGTATTAAAATAATGTATTATGTTATCAAATAATTAAATATTTTTTATCTTGCTCTATGCAAGATTATCGCATTATTCTGCGCATGTCGAAATTCCATGAGAAAATTGTCGGTGCGATATTCACAGCACACAATAGTTCGGCCAAGCGTAAGTTTTGTTTGTGTGTGTGTGCAGTTTTCTTATGAACGCGCCATCTGTGACGTATACCACTTAATTTTCAAAGTAAATCGATACCCTTTGTTTCGACTAAATTTTTGTGCGGTTTTCAGATAGGTATAATAACCACCAACTATGTTATTAATCAAACATTCCGCGAATCCGTTAAATAGCACTCGGGAAAAATTACTTCGACAATGATCGACATTGTAAATGTGTATATGTATGATCATAAGCAGGAGGAATTAAACAGTCATTGAAGATGAATGTCATACAATAAACTAGCGTTAAATAGAATATGAGCATGGCAATAGAGACATGCTCATAGGGATACTTCACATTTTTAGCTACAATGCTTGGATTATGCTTCATATTCGTTCGTTTTAAGGCCAACATTTTATTTTAAATGTGTCCGTAAAAAAGTGTTTTTGTTCGTGAAGTTTGTTGATAGTTCTTATATTTGTCCGTAAATGTTATTTTATTGAGTTGGACAAACCTGACCCACACCGACCCCCTAGCTACACCACTGTACATAGGAAAATGACAATAAAGTGATTGGACACATACTCTTTTTCAAATAGACAATACATCCTTTAATTGGGGAGGGGGGTGGGCATCCGCAAAAGATTCTGATGTTATATTGGATGGGGAGTCCAAGTTCTTTTGACGACACGTGGCGAGGGGGAAGGGGGGGTGAAAAATTGGCCAAAATCGTGTTTCGAAACTAATTAGAGAATACTCTGAACCTTTTTTGTCCTGTTACTACTTTTACTTTTAAATTATTCAAAGTATTTGTGTTATTTTCTGGGTTACATGGTTGTTTTTTTTTACTTACGCTAAAATTATTTTTAAAAAGCCATACATTTTTTTTAAAATCATTTTTTACATTGTAATTACGTAGTGAAGCAATTTTTAATTTTAGCACTTGACGGTTCAAAGGCTATGATCGGCCCTGCTGTAATAGTAATACTGTCATGTTTTAACTCGTTTTTCTCTGACATTACTGATCATTACTTTATTTGACATTAAGAGACTAAGAGTCATTATTATTGATATGGATAACAGTTTGAAATTAAAATATATTGTTGTAACACAAACATATGTGCGCAAGACATACACGAACACATACAATAAACTATAGCAGTTAGATTTACATAAAAAATACTTACCAAAAATTATCATTTCTAAGAGTAATTGTCGCCTCGTACCGCAATCAGGTAGTAAAATCATATGGGGAATTCTCGGTTGTTCTAAAAATAAGTACACGTGAAAACCTGAACTTCAAATCTAGGCCAGTCCTATCAGTGGTTCTCAACCTAAGGTCAGCGGACCACTGGTTGTCTGCGATGTAAGGATGACATTTTATTATAAACTAAAAAACACGAAAATTCATACATTTTGTCACGGTTAAAATATATATTGATTAATTTTAATTATGGCTGTTATCGATTAATTTAAATTTAATCGTTAACTTTTGAAAAATTACCAAATAATTAATCGATAATTTTGATTACAGCTGAAAATAAGATTTATGACGTAATTCAACTTAAAATTTCATAAAGTGCCCATAACGTTAAGTTTTTGATTTAAAGAAATTATATATATTTTAGGAGATATATTTAAATATAAATAGTTCAATTTAATGTGAATGACTTTAAATTTTGTTATTGTTAATTAAGTAATAACAATGTTGTTTTTTTATTAAAAAATTATCATTTCCCTTATAAAAACTGCTTATTTTAAAGTTTACACTTTAAAATTAATTTTTTTTTTAAA